>APFE030635334.1:69445-99645 GCA_000404065.3 Pinus taeda
TTCCTCCGTGAAAATTGACCACGTAACAAGTTTTTTACGAGAACAAAGCCCTTTAGACCATAAAATTTGATCCGGTTCTAAATATGAAGATGCAATACATACCTTTTGTAACAGTGGTACACCATGTAGATCAAAATATTGCTCCATCTGACGTATCCAATTTACCGGATCCTTGCCATCAAACTTCTTCATCTTGCTTTTTCTTGATTTTAGGAGCTCAATCTTGAGATGACTGTAACTTTGTACTTTAAGATCTTTAAGCTCTAAAGCTATGACATGTAGTAGTCCTCTGTGTCCTCTTTCCAATGCCACCAGTCTAACCCAATTGGATTCTCCAATGAAGAGTTATGCCAAATCTCCCACAGTGACCTGATTATAGACTAATTCAGTATAACGAACTTGTACGACGCACCACGTGTCACTGTTTCAACCTTTGACTCTAAAAGATATATAAATGAAAAATACAGTCCGTCCTCTTTCTGCACCTTCTTACGAAATTTCAATCCGATGCTCAGAAAGAAATTTATGACGATTTTCCCCAGGTCACCTGTTTTGAGTGTAATTCAGGAGTCTGCAAAAAGGCCAACTTCCTCAGATCATCATATCTCCAAAAATATCCCGCGAAACGCTCTGAAATTCGACCAAAAAGTTAGCGCAAGTCTTATCAAATGGGTTGTTTTTAAGACTTCTGAAACGTCACAAAAAAAAGTTTATAGCGAAAATGCCACGATGACTTGTTTGGAGCAGCGAAACCCTAGAATCCAAAGCTCTGATACCAAATGTTATGAAACCAGCTCAAGAAAAGATAGAAAAGATAGATCAACGCCTTAGAATTCAGCCTCTTCGAGGGGGAACCTCCTTTACATTACATAAATGAACAATTCTTGGATGATACAAATGAAAATACCTCCTTTCTATATATAGGAGTCTAAGGGCTCATAATATAATCAGAGCCGACATAACAATAATAATGTAAGGGCACAATAATAACAATAGTGGGCTTCTATGGGGCACAATATTAACAATATGGGCACTACAGGGGTACATCAATATAATAAGGGGGTTGTACTAATAACAATAAGGGGTTACACTAGTAGTATAGGGGTCTAACAGACCAACCATAGCTACCCTCCTACAAGAGATAGTTGAGCTGCTTTCCATGAAGAAGTGTGATCGCTGCCATGTTCTAATCATGAAGTAAAAATTTTATGAAGTCAGTGGGTGAGATGCACAACAAAAGAACAAAGTCAAAGATATGTTTGGCAAATGATGCATTGGGTCCAACAATCCATTTCAATGGTTGACTTCTATTTAGACTTTAAGACAAGATCGAACAATATTTTAAATTTAAGCAAGATGATGTGTGGATGCTCATTTCAAGTGGGAAGGTTGAAGCCCTAATACTCAGATTCCAAGAGGTATCCAATGTTGTTTTTAAGCATACATATGTATTCGCATGAATCTCTTACATTGTAATTGTAAAAGCCACCTATATGCCAACTATTGTTCAACTACATCTGTAGAAAAAACTCGAGGTTCCTGTGATTTCTCAAGGAATTTATCATTCTTTAAATCCTGCAAACACCTTGGATTTCATACGGTGACATGAAGAGCACTGTATGAATAAAAATTTCGACAGACGTATAGGAATGATGCCATTGACAACTTGCTAGTCTTGCTCAACACGTTCAGGTTTTTTGAATGATGGGTTGAATTGTCACGATACTATTATTCCAGTGAATAACAACCGTGATTATTTGAGGGTGCACGCTGCACCTATTTTTTTACTATAGAAAATTGTTTATTTTTATCTGTCATGGTCAAACACGAGACTGAGAAGAAGGTATGGTGATATTACTTTGACTCGCTAAATGATTGTTTTTATGAAATGAAAAATACAATGGAAGATTTTTTTAAATTTGTTGCAAACTTGGAACCCTTTTTGAGATGCGAGTATGTTAGGAAAGGGGCATATTCGTGATATATAACATTTTTTTTTAATTTGGCTATCATCTTCTTATGTTGTACAATCTACATTTGGATTCATTTTATCTAGAATCAGTGGAGCTAGGTGTGTTCACTGTAAAAGTAGTACATGAAATTTCACGACAGTGAAAACATTAATTTTTTATTCAGTTTTGTTTCAATATAAATTCTCATAGGAGTTATGATACGGCATCTATTTGTCATTGTAATCCCTCTTTCTTGGTGAATTTATTAAAAGTAACTACCATTATGTTATAAGAAACTGAGAATTGAGTTGACGTTGAGATTTTAAAATATTTGTAGCAGAGTGTAATGTCTCGTTTGTCCTACTAGTATGTATATTTATTGCAATTAAGTTTATTGAGTTTGATGATTCATCACTTTACCTAAGGATCCATCCGGGGAGAACTATTGTTTCTCACTGGAGTAGGTTAAAGTGGAGTCACATATCATGTTCTTGATGATTTTTTTGGCATAAGTTTGGAAGGTTGAAATGAAATAGTTGGAAACTCATTTGTATTGGGTGCATTCTCAATGGTAGTTGACACCCTTTTTGCAACTTTTTGCATCATAGGAAGTTGGAGAAAATGATGAAACTCAATGATTTGTTACAGTTATTAAGAAATATAGTGTCTTCTACAGTTTATAACAATGTCCAAATTAGCGAGCACACAATGTCTAACATTAGAGATGGTTTGCAAAATGCGCAACAGAAGATCAAGTTTTTGCCACTCGAATCTCAATTCTAGCAAGATGAACTACATGAATTAGAAAAGAAGAGTTATGAGCCTTCTCTTGTTCAGAACAACAATTTTTTTGAGCCTAAACATCAGTAAGAGAATGATCAGTGTAATGAAGTGATTTCATGAGCAAATTTGGATACACTAGAAATTCATTTGCATACACATGTGAAGCCTATAATTCCAAAAATAGCTATAATACCATGGGAAGAAATTGTACACAACATAATAAGAACTTGTTTGGGATATAGCAAGTATGTCTTGGATGTATCTTTTCATATTCCTGATTTTTTTAAACCTATAGAATTTCATAGCACTTGATTCCTGGATGGTGTTATTCTAGAATAAATTGATCGATGCCAACATTGTGACAGAGACGGACATGTGAAAGATTAGTGTTTTGACCTTCACTTGTATCAGCATTGTGGTAAGCATAATCACCATTCAAACAAATTTTCTAGAAAGAAGAGTACTCAAGAGAGAAACTAAATTTTGGATGGATTTCTTCTTGGGATTAGTTCACAACAACCAAGAAGTTTATAGTTCATACCAGAAGATATGTTTGAGAGTATTAATCAACCTTATAATGATAAAGATTACTTCATCGTCTCATCGTGTATTTGACAAGGGGAGAACTGATGGAATGGATGAACTTCTACAGGTTCGAAGATTTGTCAAGAAAGCCTAAGCTAGAGATCCACAAGTGACCCTAAGCCACATCATGTACCAGTTAGAGAGATATTTATATCTAGAGAGACTTTAGTTTTAGTCTCCCAAAGAAACTAAATATTCTCTCAAAGATATAGAAGCCTATTATTAATGTAATGTTTCTAGTTGAAAATTGATTGATTAGAGAAATTGGGAACAATAGTGTAAATCTGTATTGAAACTTAGGTAGGGAGTAAATGTATGCATGTATTTCCCTTATAGATTACTCAAAAGCTAAGGAATGAATGTTATTAAAATTTTCAACATGTTTGAATCTTGGAAAAGACTACAAGTTAGCACCAATAGTGGCTATCATGAAAAAAATATAGGCTTTGGGCCAAAATATATAGAGGAATGAAAAATTTACACAAGAGTCCTAACATTCTATAACTTTAGAGTCAAGGAAGAAGAACGATAGTTGGCTTGTGCATTAAATACTATGGGGGATTATGTTCCCAAAGTAGGCTACAAAGCACTTGAAAAGGAGGTAGGAGAAGGGTAGCAGCTCTCATGGTGGAAAATCATTCTCATTTTAAAATGCATAACAAAAAAATATGTCCATATTGTTTAGTTGACGCAATAGCATAACCACATGATACCTTCTTTCAAAACAAAAATTTAATAAGATAATATGTCATTGTTATTGTCATCTTGTAGAAGGAAGTTCTAAATATCAGATTATTATGGAATGTGCATATTCAAAGGAGGTATGGAATGAGGTGGAAAGGATGATAAGGATAAGGAATCATTTTGAAGGAGGGACAACTGAACAAGCCTTCAAAGCATAGTTTAGTAGAAATGATATTCTAAGATCATAGGATTACACCTTCACATAGCCTAAGGTGAACGACTTACCAAAAATCCAAAGTTATTTGAGGAAAAAAATTAATTGCCCATAGGATTTGCAAACAAGGCCATAAATATTTTAAAAGCATGTTAACATGTGAAAATAAAATATATCTCTCATTCTCAACCCGAATTCACAATAAATTAGGAGTTTCCATGGGCTTCTTTTGATGGATCATCATAGGGAAACCCTCATAGGGAGCCTTAGGAGAATTTATATACTTATCTTTACATTACATTCTTTCTTTTAAAGTTGGCATGGGTCAAGAAATTAATAAAATCTTGAAGGTTCTAATGGTAGTCTTAAAGTTAGCACAAGACCTTGGTGTAACCCGACTATAAATTTATGTCCAACATAAAATATTATTAATATTTATATAAATTTTATAACATTATACTTAATAAAATATAATAATCGATAGGGAATAGACATAGTTTTTCTTCCCGAGGGGCTTATACTGCTTACCATAATCCCTGCATGGTTTCCCACGGGTCAGGGATTTTGATTTTGGTTAGTCCCATTGGTGAACCAACAAATAAGGGGACACGGCATAGTTCACTTGTGGTAGCATTCAATTTACATTTCAGTTTAGGAAATAATTATTTGTATTTCACATAATGCTCGTTTTCCAAAGAAATCACATAGAGAAATAAGGGTTGCCGCATTTCAAACCTAGATCTAGGTTCATCATTGGGACCATGATGAGGAGCAAGATCCACTGACCAAAAAATTCTCAACTGTTAAAGAATATATTTTGTTTTTAAGTTTTATAAAAATGAACATTAAAGGACCAAAGACAAGTTAGTTAATTTTGAATTTTAAATTATTTTATTTTGAATTTTAATTTTAAAAAATTGAGAAATCCTAATATTTTGTCATTAACAAAATTTATATTATAATTTATTTATTACATTTTTAAGATACAAAAATAAGCCTAATATTATTAATAAATACAATTATATTAGAATTTTATTAATTTAATAAAGGATTTCTTAAAAATTAAGAATATAATAAATAATAAATTAATAAATAATATTATCAATAACTACAACTATATTATCAATTAGAATTTAAAAAAAAAATAACTCCAAGGCAAAAGAAGGAAAGTAATTAGGGAAAGAACAAAGATATTGGACCCATGTGCTACTTAACTTCCATCCATCATCCCTATTAAGAGTTTTACTCCTATTTTCAATTTCAATGGCTGCTCTTAATCGTCGATGATCAAATTGATCAACCCTTATGAGGACCTTAAAATCCTTTAAGAAAATGTGGTGCTTCGTTAATTCAGCATGTTTGACTAGAGTGTAGGATTGGGTCCTATAGTCCCTAAGGTCTGTTGCATGCTCCTGAAACCTTTGTGAAATGGAACAACCAATCTCACTGATGTAGGATGTTCCAAAAGAACACAGAATTAAATAAACATTTTTCATGCATTTCAGATCAATAGGGTCTTTGAAATATCTTGAAGAGCTCTGAATGGTTTTAAAAGGTCTAAAGGTGGAGCCAATATTTTGCTTCTTAAGAATTCTAGCAATCCTGTGAGTTGTCCCTTGGATAAAGGGAAACTAGACATCGGAGGCCACCCCAAGCTTTTAAAAAGGCTCTGAAACCTTGCAACTTACTATAACCATTCTTGTTGAAGACATTAAAGAGATAGTTTTTCTCATCCATCACATGGTCTTCATCCAAAACATGAATAGCCCTAGTAGCCAGAGTATTGAGAACACCTAGTTTATGGGCTGGAAAGTGATGAGCCTTAGCATGAAGATACTGCTCACTATGGGTTTTCTTACGAAACATCTCGTGGGAGAATGAACCATCATATTTCTGTGAGATGAGAACATCAAGAAAGTGTAAGATTTGATTAACCTCGCATTCCATCGTGAATTTAATGGAATCAGATTGGTTATTAAGATGCTCAAAGAAAGAAGCTAACCTCTCCCTACCATGGTGCCATATGTTGAAGGTATCATGAACAAATCTCTTCCACAATTTTGGTTTAAGCAAAAGTAGAATCTAAAACCTTGGATTCAAAGACTTTCATAAAAATGTTGGAAACCATACGAGAGAGGGGCGAACCCATCGCTACTCCGCACATTTTCTCATAGAATTCACCTTCAAAATTAAAGAAGGTTTAGGTAAGGCAATTCTCTACAAGCCTAGCAGAATCAGGATTTCTTATGTGATTGATAACTTCAATAGCCTCTTTAATAGGGATGTTAGTGTAAAGAGAAATAATCTCAAAACTAACCATAAAATCTTCATGATCAAACCCAATATCCTTTAACTCATCAAGAAAGGGACCATTGACAAGATGGCTAGAATTTGTTGAAATATGGAAACAAGAATATTCCAATTTAATTTGTCCTTGAATTAAATTGTGAATTAAAATCGAATTTAGTCTTAAGAGCTACTTGGAAATAATTAATTTATTTATTTTAAATTAATTAGTTGGAGAAATTCAAGTTAGAAGTCTTTCTGAAGTCATGCCAGAGTTATCCCTTAAATTAAGGAGATAAGATTGAATTATATTTAAGTTGTAATTATTTAACTCAGTTTATTGAGTTAATTCCAATTAAATTAGTTCCAAACTATTTGAGGAAATAATAATGAGTTAACAGTAAGTTGATGCATTAATGCACTCAAGTAGTGTTACTCTAGTTAATCGAAGATTCCCTCATCAGAAAATCATGCATGTCTATTATGAGAAAGAACCAATCGAGATTAATGTTCAAGGATAGTGTACTATCAGTTGCATGTGTTTTCTCATGGAGAAAACTCATGCATGCAGTCAAGGATTCATCCTTGAGGATTGCACAGTTTTTGAAGGTTTGTTTTTCCACTTGGTAATAGGCTAATCATCCATAAGGAACATTTCAAGGAAATAGGAGCTTGGAGGGAAGAGAGGAATGCTAGAGAGAAGCCAATATTTCCTGAGAGCATCTAGGAAAATTGTACTCAAAGCTGGCTAGATGTGAGAGCTAAGGCTTTGTATAATTCCTATGTATTCTGGCCTTGTATGATAATACAATAGTGTGGGATTTTTATCTGAGACTTTCCCAAAGTATTTTCATGTGTATTGTGCCATTGATTCTTCTCCTTCTGGTTATATTGTTCAGCTTGATATTTAAGCTTCCACAAAATTGATAGTATAAGTAGGTTATAATATTCTTCTTAATTTATATTGCATTATCAAGTTAACATATCACAAAATGTTCTACATGGTATCATAGCTATGAACAGTATATTGAGAAGATAATTCGAAGTTTGAAGTTCGGGGTTGCAGGTGCAAATCAAATTCATATGATAATTCAAGGTTGGCGAATGGCATTCTATGGCTTGAGACTCGAGTATGCCGTGGAAGGTAGCTCGAATTGCATAGCATGGAAAGATAGAATGGACGTTGTATTAGAAGACAATGGCTTGAAGGAATTCATTGATCAAGAAATACCAAAGCCAACTTCAACTAATGCTTAAGAGTTGGCTGAGTGGAATAAGTGTGTGGTGAAGGTGAGATGGATCATCCTTGAGGAAGTTCAAGACCATATTGTCTCAACTCTCCATAGGAAGGATATTCCATTTTCAATGTGGATACATTGAAGGACCTCTACCAGAACAATAGCGACCAAAGGAAATTGGCGCTCAAGGATGAGCCTCGAAGAATCAAGATGGAGAAGGGTGATACTATTTCCACATATCTGAACAAGCTCACCACCTGTAGAGATGAGCTTGGAAATGTGGGAATAACTACTGTTGATGATGATATGGTGAGCCTCTCTCTCCTTAGCCTTCCAAAGAGTTGGAATAGCCACCAAGACTCTATGAATGGAAGGGAGAAACTATCGGATTGGGAATGACAATGGTCAAATCTTTTGTAGGAGGAGAACATGAGATGGTTCTTCATCCACGAGTGATGAAGAAGAAAATCTTTCCTTACCAAGTAATGCCAGGAAAGGGAAAGGGAAGGCTTCCCATTTGAAATCGAATTCTTCTCATGGAGGGAAGAAGGGTTACATGTCTAAGGTAAGACACATTAATTGTCACAAGATGGTACATTATGGGACTAATTTCCTATCGAAGAAGTCTAAGAAGGGATCCTCAGAAGGATCGGAAGGTGAGGCATTAGCCTTTTAGTTCGAAATGGACTTTACCCTAATCGCATGCATGGTGTCATCGATGATGGGTTATGTCTAGTATCTTGATAGTGGAGCCTCATTCCACATGACGGGTGTAAAACTTTATTCGGTGCCTTGGAGGAAAAAGACCTCAAGATGCACATAGAGATGGGTGATGACGGATGGTATAGTGTTTCAGGAGTCAACATAGTTTCTTTTCGAAGGGAGCATGGAGACCCTCTCACCTTGACAGATGTGATGTATGTTCCTGGACTGAAGAAGAACTTGGTATCAGTCACGATGTTGGAGGACAAAAGCTATGATGTTGTCTTTAGTAAAGGAAGGGTGTTCCTAAGACACATAGCCACAGGTTAGACCAAGAGGATAGGGATTTGTGTGAAGAATATCTATAAACTAAAGGTAGATGATTGTGCGACATTGAGTACGAAAGAAAAATTGGTGCGAGTTGTGGCATAGGTGGTTAGGGCATTTTCATCATGGGGCTTTGAAGATAATGCAACAGATATCTATAGGACTTCCTAAAGGTAAACTTCAGCAAGTTGACACATGCAAAGGTTGTACCTTGGGAAGGTACACCAAATATTCCTTTCATGATTGAGATAGTCAATGAAGAAAAGGTATTATGTGATTTTCATTGATGACTATTCTAGTAAATGTTGGATTTATTTCATGGAGAGGAAGGACCAGACTTTCACAAATTTTTTTGAGTTCAAAGCTTTGGTGAGAAAGAGTCAGGGAATAAGATTAAGGCCTTGAGAAGCAACAACGGTGGAGAATATGTCTCTCAAGAGTTTAAGGATCTTCTGTGCAGCAGAAGGAATTAAACGAGAGTTGACAACACCTCATAACCCATAGCAGAATGGGGTGGCTGAGAGGAAGAACATAACTATTGTAGGGGTAGCACAGGAAATACTACATGACCAAGGCCTACCACTTCACTTGTGTGCTAAGGCATGCAACACAATGGTCTATTTGTAGAATAGAAGCCCGCATAGCATACTTGGAATGAAGACACCAGAGGAAGATTTCACTGGTAAGATACCAGATCTGGGTTACTTCAAGATGTCTGGCTCATCAGTATATTACCATGTGACAGAGGATGCATGGAAGAGGCTTGAGATGATAGTAGAGTTGGGGATATTTGTGGGGTACACTGACACACCTCACAACTATCAGGTGTACATGCCTACTAGTTGAGGGAAAGTGGTTCATAGAGATCTCAAGTTTGATGAGAAGAAGGCCATGCAAGTTTTGCTTGAGAGGGAGATCCAACTATAGGTTGTGGAGTAATTGTTGGTTCCTAAGGAGGAGAAGCCTCAGACTAATGTGGAGTAGCTGCATGCAGAGGTTCCAAGAGTGGAGACATCCACTCAAGGAGAGTCTTCCAGAGATGAATGGAAGCACACAGGAGAAGTTGACAAATTGTTGGAGGATGCGAAAGAGAATGTGGGAGCACCATCTTCTCAGCACAGACAGAGGATGTCACCTAAGAGGTACACTAGATACTTTTCCCTTGCTAGGGAATTTGTTGAGACCGAGCCATCTTCTTTTGAGGAAGTAGTGCAACAGCCAATTTGGGTTGATGCTATGGTGGAGGACTATGACTCTATAGTTCGTAACAGTGTTTGGGACATGGTTCCAAGACCAAAGAACAGGTCAGTTGCGAGTTCACATTGGCTTTACAAGGTAAAGCAAGCTGCTGATGGTAGTGTGGAGAAGCATAAGGAAAGATTTGTTGCCCATGGCATAAGGAAAAATTTGTTGCCCATGGCTTTTCATACGTCGAGGGGATTGAATATAATGATACCTTTTCTCTTGTCAAAGGGTACTCATCTATTAGATCTATGTTGGCACTATCAACACAGATGGGTTGGAAGATCCATCAGATGGATGTGAAGATTACATTCCTTAATGGCTAGATTGAGGAAGAGGTGTACATAGAGAAATTGGAAGGTTTTGCGACCTTCGATCATGAGTCGCATGTGTGCCGACTCCAGAGAACATTGTACGGGCTGAAGCAAGCACCTTGTGCTTGGTACACCAGGATAGAAAGCTACTTCACTAGGTTGGGCTTCCCAAAGAGAAGCAGATGCGAACCTGTGCCACATCACGGTGAAAGGTAAGTTGTTGATCATCATACTTTATGCTAATGATCTCATATTAACTGGTGATGATCAGTTGATCATGTCTTGCAAGGAGGACCTTGCAAGAGAATTCAAGCTGAAAGAGATGGGTCTCATGCATTACTTCCTTGGCATGGAAGTGTGGCAGAAGGATGGGGAGTTGTTTGTGTCTTAGGGCAAGTATGCCAATGAGATACTCAGGAGATTCCACATGGAGAAGTGAAAGTCCATGCAGACTCGTCTAGCAAGTAACTAGAGGAAGGAGGTTGCTACTTCAAGAGAAGTGGTAGAGGCTACTGTGTATAGCAAGCTTGTGGGTTCACGAATGTACTTAATGAACACATGAACACATTTTTGATATGCGGTGGACCAGCTGAGTCAAGTGAAGGTTCAGCCTACGAAGATGTTTTGGAAGGCAGCAAAGCATGTATTGAGATACCTCAAAGGCACATATTTGTATGGATTATAGTAGAGATGGACAGAGGGAGTGAAGCTACAGGGCTTGACTGATGCAGATTGGGCAGGGAGTCCATCAGATCAGAAGAGCACATCAGAATGGATTTTCAACCTTGGGTCCGCAACAATTTATTGGTACAGTAGGAAACACACGTCAGTTGCACTCAGCTCAACAAAGGCACAATACATGGCTACATGTCAAGCAACATGTGAGGCCATCTAGATGTGGAAAATCCTAGTTGTTTTGTTTGATCAAAGGATGGATCCAACTATGATCTATTGTGATAATAAAAGTTGTATCAAACTCTCTAAGAATCCAATATTTCATGATAGGTCCAAGCTCATTGACATCCGATATCATCATCTCAGAGACTGTGTAGTGAGGATTATCATGTTGTTGTAGTATATTTCAATAGAGGAGCAAGATGTTGACATTTTGACAATGACATTGTTAAAGTGTAAATTCGAGTTTCATAGAGACAGGATCGGGGTGGCAGATAATCCCTTTCTTGTTGAGAGGGAGCGTTGAAATATGGCGACAAGAATATTCCTATTTAATTTGTCGTTGAATTAAATTGTGAATTAAAATCAAATTTACTCTTAACAACCACTTGGAAATAATCAATTAATTTATTCTAAATTAATTAATTGGAGAAATTCAAGTTAGAAGTCTTTCTGAAGTCATGCAAGACTTATCCCTTAAATTATGGAGATAAGATTGAGTTATATTTGAGTTGTAATTAGCTGACTCAGTTTACTAAATTAAGTCCAATTAAATTAGTTCGAAACTATTTGAGGAACTAATAGTGAGTTAACAGTCAGTTGATGCATTAATGCACTCAACTAGTGCTACTCTAGTTAACTGAAGATTCCATCATCAGAAACTCATTGATGTCTATTTTTAGAAAGAATCAGTTGAGATTAATGTTCAAGGATAGTGTACTATCAGTTGCATGTGCTTTCTCATGGAGAAAACTCATGCATTTAGTCAAGGGTTCATCCTTGAGGATTGCACAGTTTTTGAGGGTTTGTTATTCCACTTGGTAATAGGCTAATCATCTACAAGGAACAACGCAAAGAAATAGGAGCTTGGAGGGAAAAGAGGAAGGCTAGAGAGAAGCTAAGATTTCCTGAGAGCATCTGTGAGGATTGTACTGAGAGCTACCTAGATGTGAGAGCTAAGGCTTTGTATAATTCCTATGTATTTCCACCATGTCTGATAACACAATAGTGTGGAGCGTTTATCTGATACTTTCCCGAAAGTATTTTCATGTGTATTGTGCCATTGATTCTTCTTCTTTTGGTTATGTTGTTAAGCTCGGCCTTTAAGCTTTCACAAATTGATAGTAGAAGTAGGTTATAGTATTTTTCTTTGATTATATTGCATTATCAAGTTAACCTATCACATATTTTCTACAGAATTATTAGGAAGCAAAAGATTGGATCCACCTTTAGACCTTTTAAAACCATTCGAAGCTATTTAAGATCTGTCAAAGACCCCATTGATACCAAATGCATGAAAGGTGTTAATTTAATTACGTGCTCTTGTGGAACCCCCTACGTCGGTGAGACTGGTCGTTTCATTTCACAAAGGATTCATGAGCATACACCAGACCTTAGGCACTATGGGACGCACTTCTCTACTCTAGCCGAACATGCTAAATTAACGAAGCACCATATTTGTTTAGAGGATACTAAGGTCCTTGTGAGGGTTGATGAATTCCATCACCAAAGATTAAGAGAAGCCATTGAAATTGAAAAGAGGATTAAAACTCTTAATAGGAATAATGGATGGAAGTTAAGCACTTCATGGGTCCCTTATCTTTGTTCTTTCCCCCATTATTTTTCTTCTTCTCTCTTGGAGTTTTTTTTAATTCTAATTGATAATATAGTTATATTTATTGATAATATTTATTTTTTTTTTTATTCTTAATTTTTTAAGAATCCTTTATTAAATTAATAAATTCTGATATAATTGTATTTATTAATAATATTTGTTTTTTTTTTATTCTTAACAATATAATAAATAAACTATATATAAAATTGGTTAATAACAAAATATTAGAGTCTTCCAATTTTTTAAAATTAAATTCATTTCTTTCTGTAATATAGTTATATCTTAAAATATAAAAAATAAATTATAATAGAAAATTATTAATAATAAATATAGAATCTTTTAATTTTTTAAATTAAATTCAATCTTTTTTATATATTGTTTTACCTTAAAAATGTGATAAATAAATTATAATATAAAATTTGTTAATAATAAAATATTAAAATTTATCAATTTTTTAAATTAAAATTCAAAATAAAATAAATTTAAATTCAAAATTAACTAATTTGACTTTGGTCCATTAACGTTCATTTTTATAAAACTTAAAAGAAAATTGTTCTTTAACCATTGGAAATTTACAGTTGCATCTTAGATATTTATATATTTTTGGTGAGTTGATCTTGCTCCTCATCCTGGTCCTGATGATGAACCTAGATCTAGGTTCGAAACATATCGACCCTTTATTCTCTATGTCATTTCTCTAGAAAATATGAGCATTATATCATGAATCACATAAGCATAAAATATGAAATTATATTTCACATTTTATATAATATATTATCTATATTTTATATAATATTAAAATTAATATTGATTTCTAATAATAACCATTATTGATTTTCAAATATTTATAAAAGATATAATTTAATTAATTTGGAACCATATATATTTTTCCAAATATTACTTAGATAATAATGATTTATAATTGTAATATAATATTAAAATTATTATTTTTTTTATTTTTTATTATTATCTTTTAATGTTTGATGGATGACACCTTTTTCTTTGTGAGGTAAGGAATTTTCTCTTTTACACATATTCGACTATTCAAATTTACATAATTTTAAATGCTTTATATTTTGTAGATTTGAGTGAGTAAATTTAAAATAAAAAATTACATATTTTTTAACTATTCAATTTATTATAATATTTATCAATTTATTTAATTTGAAATTAATAATTTTTTATGAAGTAACTTTATAAAATTAATTCTAGTAATTTATCAATATCGATCCATCTTAAGTACAGATCTAATATGAGCCAAATCTCCTCAATTTATTGGAGTAGGGGTGCAGTAGTTTTGGCTCATCAACCATGTCACATCTTGAGATTTCTCATTCCCCTCCCTTGGTGTTAGGCCCCTATCCTGGTGGTAGTCTTTCAACCATACATAAGCTGGTGCGACACCACTAAACTTTTTCGTTTCACCAAAACTTAACTGTATGCACTACGCCTAACACGACAATTAGTTAATTTTCCAATAAGTGTCTTCAACAATGCAGCAAAATAAACATCAAGTTAACTTCTTCGATTACATGTCATCATCATTATGTAGTAGAAATCACAATAACCTTACAAGTATAACACACTTATACTTAGCAGGGGAAACTCCCCAGATGTCTGCGCAATTTAATTTATAGGAAAACATCAATAATTTACATGTGTACAATATTTTACTACTAGGTCGTACAGAAAACCATTATCCTTCACACTTACACAAATTTCGAAAACCTGTGTCATAGTCGTGAAACTAACCATCACTTCTACCCACACCTACATGCTTGGAAACCCCAAGCTATATCTCGGCACAAAGCATGCTACCCATGTTCAGCCTTACCTGAATTTTGCACACTCCACCAGTTTATCGCGCATCTAGTGCAACACCCATGTTGTCGCACACAACCTACACATCGTGTTATCGAACTGTGTTATGTTACTCATCCAGGCCTCCCGCTGAACTGTTCATAGTAATACGTGCCCGTTCACTCAATTCTGCTGCAATACAAACTTTGCATGCCCATTGATGCGAGCTCATGACCTGCACATCGTGTAGTTGCCTGACAAAACCTGTTGTCACTTTGACACACTCCAAACCCAACCCAGTTCCGCTCGCTACAACGTGACCCATCTGAGTTTTTTTGGCTACAACATTTTTATCTTGGCTATCTCCCTTGACCCTTCATGCTTTATGTTTCTGTGATGTATCTCAACTTGATTTTGATGTCAAAGTGACTTGAACTCCCCACAATATATATCCATCATTTTCCATTTGAATACTCCAAGTGTCATGGCCCTTTAGCTTACCCAAAGTTCGACCCAACACATAGCCATAAGTCGGTCTACACATAAAATATATGTCATGCTCCACATAAAATATAACTCACCGCTCTCTTTCGTGTGTTTGTTCGGGTCAGCACATGCCACTGCTTGTCGAACTCGTCGGTCCACTACTCTCACCATCACACACTTAACCCGAATTCCCAACTCAGGTCGCCCAGTGTGCTTGCTTATCAAACGTTCCCATCGCACAACTCATCACACATCTTGTCACACATCCCATCACACGACTCTGTCGAATAAAACCAAAATTCAGCTCCGAGTCACCTTTAACCGAACACGGGCACCCATTGCACTTCCTTGACCGCACGTCTTTAATCGCGATCGTTGATTTTTCTACTCCTTTAGTTACTCGCCAAATGAAGGCCCTCACATCCTCCACCACTCTAGAAATGTTGTCATCCTCGACAACACCATAATTATCAAATGACCGCAAAGTGTCACTAACTCCAATATCATTATCCATGCTGCCAACTTTGTTCATCATCGCATAAAACTCCATCAAGGTCCATGGCTCCAAAATGGGAAAGTCTCATCAATCCATGATCATCAACCACATTTGTTGCAATCTCCATGATGCTCCTCCATGAAGAGGCTAGTCCTCCTCAACTCAAGGTACATGTTACCACTGCAACATGTATCATGTCGACTCATCATGTGTCATCATAATGTGAAATATTTGTCATGATACTCCATCTAACACAACAGATCTTGGTCATCCCTTGATACATTTCTGACAAAACTCGGTGCACTACATACCCCCATAGCTTGAACTAGTAGGGTGATCAGTCCAACTGTCGCATCCACATCCACAAGAATGCTCATCCTCATGCCACCATTGATTTTTTCTATAACATCCTATTACAATCTCAACTAGATCAAGAATCCGTCCCAGGTGTAGAATAAGCCATGCTCAGGTCCATGAAGTAACTCATCGTCTCGTCTGCAACATGTTGCCATAAATGCTAACGTCCCTGTGCTTCTCTAGGTGATTCTCCAATGCCTACATCCATTCAAGCATCATCATAACTTGTAGAAGAGAGGCCTCATCCCTAAAGTCCCTTGTGTGAGGATGGTGCAGTCCTCTTCATCATCAATGCACTGCACACATCCACCTCCAAAGGCCTATCATGTGGAAGGGCCAAGAAGTTGCCACCCTGGCTCTCATCCACCCATGTATCTAACTAATGTTATGTCCTCAAGTACTCATGCATAGTACAATCTCCTCATGTGTACATTCAAGCTTCTCAAGCTTGCCCTTTGTTAACTGAAAGTCATGTATGCCATATAATACCTCCAAAAATTCCACAATGACAGTTGGACCTCTACTTGCATAACCTTCCCCAACCACTACCTTAGAATAAGCACTCATACTTCCCCTCTCATCAACAACAACATGGTGAAGTCTCTCAATAGAAGATGCACCTGTCATACTCCTCAAGATGTGTGGAACTACCTTCCCACCTGGATCTTTCTTCTTAGCTCTCACAAAAAAAATCAATCATCCTCATCTCCTTCGTTACTTGCGTCATATGTCCAAGTTCCCTTTTCTCCACATAATCATGCTTCAAAACAAAGTCGTCAAAGAAATCCTTGGTTGATATCCCAAGTGACTCTTCCTTGGCATCAGAACAATCATGGTTTGTCCTCCAACTTTAATTAAGATTATGTCAAGGTCCACCATCGGTATGGATTGTGTAGCTAGCAAGAATTCGTGCCCCAATACCATAGCATGATCGTCCATATCAATCACCCTCAAATACAACCTACCAAAGCACAATCCCACTCTCACTTGCGTTTTCTTAAAACCACCTGTCACAACTTTCATGGTAGAGTTTATAACTTTGAAAGCACTCAAATCTATTTCCACTTCAACATTCTTGCCTTCATGCTAAGGAAACTATGTGTAGCCCTCGTATCAAACAATGGAGCAACCATCTTTCTGTGTACGGTTACCTACACAAAACTCAACCTCAAGGGGTCAACATGTTTTGTACGCTTTATCTTGTGTGTTACCTCAGCAACCTTTTTCAATAATTTGACCTCAAAGGGGTCCTTCAACTTGTGCTTCGACCTGACTATCCTCTTAAGGTATGAAATCATCCCTTTCAGTTCATATAAGTAATCCAATCTTGGTCTAGCTTGAGTTCCATCGAGCTTCTCCTTCGTTGCATCCTACTCAAGTTCACCTACTTGGCACACATCGACCTCCACTCGAAGTGACCCAACCATTCGGATATCATCACGCATGGCTTAGTAATAAGCTCTAAGTATGTCAATGTAATCAAGCTCAACTTCTTCTATAACAATGAATTTATGATCAAGAAAGTCCCTCTTGATCTCATCATCAAGTCCCTTGACTTTAGCTTGCAATATGGTACTTATCTCCCTTAAATGAACTCGTTCATCCATGAGTTCTTGGAGTTTTCGGTCACCCTATTGTATCTTCTCATCAATTTCATTAAGTTCAACAAACTTGCCATTAAGATTATTCAAGTCCTTACATGCCTTCACTATCCCATCTCGAATGTGCCCTAATAGTTCCCACTCTTGCATAAGAGCCTCATTGTGTTGCTACTTCTTGTCCTTCCAATAACCTGTGATTTCTTCAAGCTTTACAAAATATTCCTCTACCATTTTGCTTCATTAAGCTTGGCCCAAGCTCAATGCTTCACCATCTGCTTCACGTTTTCTCGAATCAAAGTTCCAAAGCTTCAATACCAACTAAAACCTTGTCGTCATATCCCTACTTTCATAATTTTCAAAATCAAAGCCCTATGGAAAGATGGCTCTCATACCACCTGTCACAAAGTGGAAGATGTATGTCTTCTTCACAATTTCCTTCAAATCTGAATCAGCTTGAATCGCCCTGAATCAACCTCTGATACCATCTATCACACCCCTATCCTGGTGGTAGTCTTCCAACCACACATAGGAGGGTGTGGCATCACTACACATTTTATTTTCGCCAATACTTAAGTGTATGGACTACACCTAACAAAACACTTAGTTAATTTTCCAATAAGTGTCTTCAACAATGCAATGGAATAAACATCAAGTTAACTTCTTCAATTACATTTCATCATCATTATGCAGCAGAAATCACAATAACAATACAAGTATAACGCACTTATACCTGGGAGGGGAAACTCCCAAAAAGTTTGCCCAATTCAATTTATAAGAAAACTTTAACAATTTAGAATTGCACAATATGTTACAGCTAAGTCGTGTAACCAATAATCGGCCTGCACACTTAAACAAATTTCCAAAACTTGTGTCACATTCGTGCAACTAATTGTTGCCTCTGCCCACACCTACATGCTTAGAAACACCAAGTTATGTCTCGGAAAAAATCGTGTTTCCCACATTCAGCCTTACCTGAATTCTGTACACTCCACCGATCTGCCATGTAACTAGTGCAACACTCATTTTGTCACACCCAGGCTGCAAACTGTGCTATTGAACTATGTTGTGTTACCCATTTCGGCCTCCCGCTGAAATGTCCATAGTACGATGTGCACGTTCACCCAAGTTTTCTGCAATACGAACTCTACTTGATCCATTGGCACAGGCTCATGACCTGCACACTGTGCAGTGAATTGACCTGACTTGTTGTCACTTTGTCGCATTTTAAACCCGACTCGGTTCTGCCCACTACAACCTGATCCATCCCAATTTTGTTGCCTATGGCCTTTGTATCTCGCCTATCCCACTTGAACCTCCTCGCTTTCTTCTTCTTCGATGCATCTTAGACCGAGTTCGATGTCAAATTGACTTGAACTCCCTTCAATATATATCCATCGTTCACCATTCGAATCCTCCAAGTGTCGTGGCCCTTTGGCTTACCCAAAGGTCAGCCCAACAAAGAACCATACGTCGGTCTACACATAAAATGTATGTTAGTCTCCACATAAAATATAACTCACTACCTTCGCCATGTGGTCGCTCGAGTCGGCCCATGCCACTTCTCACCCAACTCGTCGGTCCATCGCTCTCACCATCACACACTTCACCCAGATGCACTAAGTATGGGCGTACCCATCGCACCTCATGTCGACTCACCCATGGGTACCTCGCCTGCCCGAACGCCCAACTCAGGTCACTCGGCGTGCCCACCCATCGCATGTTCTCATCGCACAACCTCATTTCACAACTCGTCACACATCCCGTTGCATGACTCGGTCACATAAAACTGAAAGTCCACCTCTAAGTTGCCTTTAACTGAATGTGGGTGCCCATTGTACTTTTGTAAGTTTTGTTACTCTCTCGGGCGCTCACCATGTCGAGGCCATGACACTTGGGTTAGCATGAGTGTACCTACCACCTCATACCTATCGAAGTGGTTCATTCCAAAACTTGAGACATTCATAGCTCGATTTACCACCACACTCCAAGATATATGCCTAAATAATAGGTATTACAACAAAGTAACCTTAACTTAGCATACAAATACACCTACCATCCTCATACCTATTTAAGTTGTCCATTCCCCAACTTGAGACATCATGTGGTAATGCATGCATGTATGCCTAAACAACTACTGGAGAAGGGGTGTGCTAGTGTTAGTTCCTCAACCATGTCACATGTTGAGGTTTCACATTTCCCCCTTTAGGCTAGCATACGAGTACACTTACCACCTCATACCTGTCTAAGTGGTTCATTCCACAACTTGAGACATCCATAACTCAATGATCCACCACACTCCAAGGTATATGCCTAAATAATAGGTCTTATAACAAACTAACCTTAAGTTAGCATACAAGTACACCTACCATCCTCTTACTCATTCCACAACTTGAGATATCCATAACTTCATTCACCACCACACTCTAAGATATATGCCTAAATAATAGGTCTTACAACAAACTAACCTAAGTTAGCATAAAAGTACACCTACCATCCCGATATCTACTCAAGTATTCCATTTCACAACTTGAGACATCATGTAGTATTGCATTGATGTATGCCTCAACAATAGGTCATACGACAACCTTGACGAATATACGACTAGGATTTACAACTTCGACCTAAAATCATTTGGGTGTTCACACGCCACTACAGGTCTCTATCACAGGTTGACTACTTTACTAGACCTTGGCACCATTGATTTCATCTCCATTTTCTCATCCATGCAACAATGCAACCTCTCCCTTACTATATCTCGAGCCCATGTTGATACATACCTTGATATCACCTTACAACACCATTTGCACTAGCCAAATCCATATTCTCTCATAGATCCATCCTAACTACCACAAAACCACTTTCTTCAACTCTCGCTGCAACATCCTCAAAATGTGAAAGACTCTGTTTAACCTAAAAAAGCACAACCTTCATGATGTACCACTTTGATGAAAAGTAACAAGTTCTTAAGAAAGTGTTCACTTTAACCTATCACCCAAACAAATCCACACAAATTCTCTTGCCTTAGCTTTGATATGAATGGTTAGAATTTAAAACAATAATGTGAGAAAAATAATCAAATATGACATAAGCATGTAAATATAGATATGATGTTTTTAAGTTAAGATCCTTTGTGGGAAAATCAACTGAAAATGATACATATACATTCCCGGTCGAAAGACAAATTTACAATGAAATTTTTATTTCTTTAAATAAACTGCGTTGTATGGATTAATCTATCGTTGATTATCAAAACCTAATCCCAAGAACTATGTCCAATCAATAAACTCATAAACTCTATCAACCAGTTAAATTTACCCGGTAGTACTACCGTAACAAATGATACTTAAAGTGTGGAAAGAACTATGGAAATTTTTTGTTGTAACATTTGATATTTATTGCTTTCTCGGTTACTCAATCTATAACCAGGACCCGTCTTGGTTACTCAGCCATGAAATTCTTGCGAACACGCAAACGTCGCGTAGTTTGTGCGACCTGCTCGAATTTTTTACTCTTATACAAATCACAATTCAACGCCAAAATCGTATGCTGTGACGCCACGAGTCTGTGGCTCAACTTCAAATGTGGAAGAGGTTTAACTGCCCTCCGAATCTTCGCTTAGAATCTTACAAAACTCAAATATTTCGCAGCCAACCAGATTAGCTTATGATAGAGTAATCCCATCCTGCCAAAATCTTATCAAACAGTATTTTTGCGCGCCGATTTATTAATAGAGTGCTAACGTTCTGTGAAAAATCCCATGGAACAAAATTCTTGCACGCAGATCTATTTTTAGATAAAGTTAGGCCACTGGTTCGCCCAATTTCACACGTTCCCTACATCCCGTATTTGTCAACCAAAGACAACAACATTAATTATACGCATCATTCATGTTTCCTTCTTTCCTCCTTTTGCTTAGCTTCTAATAACTTTATATCATTGAAATCTTGACTCTGGATTTGTGGAATTCTACTTAATCAAGCTTGAAGCTACCCCTACCAATATTCTAATTCTAAGCTAAGCGACTCTTCCCGCCATGCCGGCTGAATTCATGAATTAGAGGCTTATAAATATCACCGCTTCTACACAAATCGAAAGCAAAGCAGTATCTGTGGGTCGTCTTGTTTAATGAATTTATGTGTTGAGATAAATGCTCATCATTGAGTGCAGCATTGACCCTTTGAGCCGAACAACAATTCGATGCGCCGATGCTGCACTCAACGATAAGCTTTTATCAATGGCGACACAAGTTAACGAGAAGAAAATAAAAACAGTTTCGTTTCAAGGATCTCGGAAGCAGCTGAACAGGTAAGGTAGTGTTATTATATTTTTTTTGGTGTTTTATAATTATAAAAAAAAAATGTTGTTTAAAATACATTTTTAATGCATAAATAGACTCAGTACTTTTAAAAACTCTAAAACACTAAAATTATACAAATTAAACCATTTAAACTATAAATTTTATTTCTTTTACCACTAACTAAAAAACTATTTCCGCTCTAAATTAAACCACTCATTTTATTTCGCTCATTTCATTTTATTTGACCCATTCATTTTATTTTGAGTGGGTTGGGGTTGGCTCACTACTCTATACAATATCTATTACTATTTTTTCAGGGCTTTCTTAGGAAAGAAGGCCAATGCAAATTCTTCGTTTATTTTATCCAATTGGGAGCTCACGGAGGGCACAACTAGTGAGCTGAGTTGTTCGCATTTACAAGGGTTTTTTTCCATTTTGATGGTTATTTTTCCATTTTTGAAGGTCCTCTATATTGTCTGTAACGCCTCCTTGTTTTTGCAGGCGGCCGGTTTTGTAACAGTTCCTCCTTGTTTTTGCAGCTGGCGGCTTTCGTAACACCTCGTCAGCTGTGGAGTGTTTTTCTTTAAGCAGTAAGGTGGATATTAGTTTTCTCACCGATTTCCTTGCATGCCATAAAGGCTGATTCTATTTACAGAAGGTTATGGCCAAACCAGGGCAGTTTTAGGATTGTTTTAGTTAGGGTTTCAGAGGGAGTTTGATCGTTATACCGCTATGAATGGTTCGTTTGTGTATCGAGAGATTTTGTGAGCACCGAGTTCAGCGGATTCGATCTAATAAGCTGGGACGAGAACAAGGAGTTTCAGAAGCGGTTCAAAGTATACCTTTTGTCATCTGTAGCACTAAATAATACTTCAGTATCAATTTTAATTTCTATTGTGGACTAAGGTTCCAATCCTGTTACGGTTGTAATGGGACACGTGGAGGTATTCCTTTGTTAATGGAGAGTGTCAAGTTTGGGTTGCATTTTTGAACTTATATATGTGACTGGATTAAGCAAGCTTTCCTCTTATCTTTAAGATCGTATGGGTTAAAGTACATTTTTTTAATATTAAATAATATATTTGTTTTTGCAAAGGATTTAAATAATTATATCTATTGGGTTTGGAGGTTTATTTTACGGTCTAGTATGAGAGATGTGCAAGTAAATATATATGTTTAATTGTTTAATTAATAGTATTATGAAATATTAATAATTTTATTTTTAGTGTCCATAATAAAGAGAAGTGGTAAAAACATTTTACTCACTCTCAATCATAAATAAAATATATAATAAAAAACCTAAAATGAATATAGGTATTTGGTTTATTTTGATTAAAAGTATTTTTACTCTCAATGCTTATACTAAAGAGAAATGGTAAAGATATTTCATTCTCACTTTTAACCATAAATTAAATATTTTAATATCCATATAAAACAACACAATCTTGTATCAAGCTTATAAAAGAATAAATAGTTAAAAGTTAAAAAAAACTATATATACATTTATATACAACAATTGTCAAAAAAAATGCAAATAAATTTTGATCCATTTTATACATTTCAAATACTAACCAATGTTTATATATACGTATTATATAATTATATATATATATATAATATATTATTATATATATATATAATTTATACTTTAAATTTTAGGATTAAAATATTGGATTGACTTATTAAATCGGTGATTAAAATAAATCTACACTTATATTTAATTCTATTGAATATGCAACACATATCCGTATCCAAAAAAGATGAAAGGAGTGAGAATTAGGTGGGAATACGTTGAATGTGGAGCCCAGTTCAAAAAAGTACATTTACTTCGCTATGCACTCATAAACCAGAGGGTATACCTTTATGGCGATTCTTATTTCCACCATAAATTTTAATTAAATGCCCCCTGACATGTGGGGGAGATAAAGAAATATAACGCGCCCGGTCATGACTGGAGGACAAAAAAAAACCGGCCAGCGCTATATTTCTTTATCTCCCCCACATGTCAGGGGGCATTAATTAAAATTTTGTGGTGGAAATAGGAATTTCCTACCTTTATTGAATGGAATTAAACAAAGACACATGTAGTCAAATGCAGGAGTGATGCAAGAGGGTAATTGTTTGAAAGGCCATCCCATAATTTGCATATTATTGGAGATTAGAATATTTCTAAGAATAATTGAGAATAGGGAAGTTAACATTTTGATTTTAATATGTAATAACAAAATACTTTTGGAATTGGCGGATAACTTTTATATTTCGATATTAAGAATTACACAAGAGTCTGTAAAATAATATGTTTGATGAATTTAATGAATTTATTATTAATGAAAATATTATTATAAATTTGTTGGATTATATATAATTTTTTATATATTATATGATTTTTTTTTCAAAAAGGTCAAATAAATATGTTTGGAAAATTTCTAAAGACTTCCAAAATGATTAAGTGATAGTTATCGGACGAAGAGCGAACAAGGAAGAGCGAACAGAGTTTAGCGCACGCAGGGGCAGTCAAAGAACCCTATGAAGGGTGGCAGAGGAGGGGGCTCCACTCCCTCCTACAAGGAGGGCATGGCCAGTAGGGGAAAAAAGCCTCTAGAAAATGTTAGGAAAATAGGGGTGGAAGGGAAAAAAATCATCGAAGAGGGAACAGAAGAACCCATAGAAAAGGATGAACATGGCACAAAAGACAAGGAGGTAGAAGACAAAAAACAGGAAACTAAAGACAAGAAACACAAGGGACCCTGCAAACCCAAAACAGATATAACTCCCGGGGTGATTTTAAATAATCCAGAGCTATAGGCATACAGGGAACACATGGGGACACATGCCATCATCTGTAAGTTCATGGGACTATGGCCCACTAAAAAAGCTCTGCAGTCGTGGATCAAATACCACTGGAAACCTAAAGGAAGCATAGATCTTCATCTTGGGTCTAAGGGTTTCTCTATGGTGGTGTCCACAAATATTGATGACAAGGAAAAAATATTTGAAGGAGGGCCCTACTTCTATGCTGTTGCAGGGCTCTACATGAGACCATAGATAATGAACCTTGTCCCAGAAAATGAGACTTTTACTTTAATTCCAGTCTGGGTAAGGCTCTACTCTCTACCTCTTGATTACTCGCAAAATGAATCGTTATTGGCCATAGGAAATAGATTAGGTCAATATGTTAAAGCCTCTGAAGCCACTAGAAGGGGAAAATACACTTCCTTTGCTAGAATATGTGTGGCAATGGATCTATCAGGAGCTCTACTGGAGGAGATAATCTTGGAAGTTTTTGATGAAGAATGGGTGCAACAGTAGATTATGAGCACATTCCATTCAGATGTCGCAAATGCCATGAACATGGTCATCTTTTCAGAGACTGTCGGCTCACAAAGAAATAAACAAAAGGAGAAGCAATACATTGAAAGAATAAGATAGCTTTCAGAAAGTTGTTAACCGAAGTAAAGGAAGTAAAAGAGGACCGAAAAGTCAGCAGTGCGAAGGAAAACAGTTTAGGCATAACAGTCTTCAGGTGCTTCAGGAAGAGGAAGACATTATTAAAGAAGATCAAACAATGGAAGGGAAAAACCTGGAACAAACACAAAATGATGAGTACCAGAAAGAAGCCACTATGAGCGATGTTGAACAGGAAATGGATCAAGAAATGACCAAGAATGATACAGACCTAGAGGAGCATGAACTACTAGAAATTCTTGACAAAAAAAACCTAGACCTAGAAGGCTTCTTGAGGTAGGGTACCAAGGGTGGAGTGGATTCGCTACCTCAAGAGGAACTCAACAAAATGCAACAATTGTTTCGATGGAGATTGCAAACTGGGAAGCCAGAGCGATGTAACAACATAGACAAGCAGGACAACATAGAAGTGAAAACGATGAAAACTACATTGAGACTAGTTAATAGAAACCCCGACAAGAAAAGAGGCAGGAAAAAGCAGAATGAACTCTTGAGGGAGTGTGGAAAGCTAATGATTGATTCAGGTAAGATGAAAGATCTAGCCAGCTACTCCTTTACAAATCTTTTATAATGAAGTTGACATCTTGGAATATTAGAGGTCTAGGGAGTAAGAGAAAGCATAGAATGCTTAGCAACAAAATGAAACAAGAAACGTCAGATATAATGTTTATCCAAGAAACGAAATGTTCCATTCAAAAGGTAAGACAAATCCACAGTAAATGGCTTAGCAGTTATGATATTCTTGAAGTAAAAGAAGATAATACAGCAGGGGGTTTACTCACTCTATGAAATCCCCACAAAATTGGCATACTGGATACTGAGGCATCCAGAAATTACTTATCGATTGTCATTCAACCAGTAGGAGAAAGGGATACCTTTCTAGTCACAAATGTTTGTGTTCCTCAGAGAATATATGACAAACTTAAGTTTCTGGATACCCTGGTGGATCTCAGGAGAAGACATGCAGATATACCCTAGATCATGGGAGGGGATTTTAACATCATTAAATCCCTTTCAGAGTAGAAAGGAGGAACAAGATCTCTGAGTAAAGACTCCATGGCTTTCTAAACATTTTCTGACAACATAAATCTTGTTGATACTAATTGGAATACTGGCCTATTTACTTGGAATAACAGGAGAGGAGGAGATGCCCTAGTCGCCTCAAAGCTAGACAGATTGTTCATCTCTGAGAATCTTATGCTAGATGGGAAAGAGGTAACAGCACGAGTTCTCCCATTTGGAGGCTTAGATCATTCGCCAATCCAATTGGAAATCAAGGGTATAGGTAGTCCTAGAAATAAACCCTTCAGATTTTAAAATATCTCACTGTCACACCTAGATTTCACAAGCAACAATGAGAAATGGTGGTCAGAGGAATTGTAGATTCAGGGAACCAGAATGTATCTTCTTCACAAGAGACTAAAGCACATAAAATGTTGGCGTAAGGAATGGAATAAGAAGGATTTTGGTAATATTTTTGAAGAAAAGAGAGTAGTTGAAAACAAAATGTAGGTTCTCAACGAAGCTCTAATCAGTGAACAAGCGGATATGCATTATAAAAAATGGGAGGATCTATGTAAACAAGAGGAAATATTTTGGAGACAAAAATCTAGAGTTAAATGGTCAAAATAAGTAGAGCGCAACACTAAGTTCTTTCATAGAACCACCATGGCCAATAGAGTTCACAACAATATCTCTTCAATCAAGAATCAAGCAGGGGAACTTCAGATATCCCATAAAGCTATAGAAGCTGTGTTAATCCACCACTTCCAGGGTATAACACAGGAGAACATTTCAGATAGAGAGCAAGCCATTAGGGAAATTACTAGAAACTGGTATCCAGGGAGGACAACTTCAACCTTAATAGACTAGTAATGGAAGGGGAGCTAAGAGATGTAATCAAAAGACATGTAGAATGGCAAAGCACTGGGCCCGTATGGTTTCAATGTTGACTTTTTCAAAGCTTTTTGGAATATTGTTAAGCAAATTATATTGAATGTTGTGGAGGATTCCAGGTCAAATAAAACCATTCTGAAAGCCCTCAATACTTCCTTCATCGCCCTGATCCCCAAATAGGAGATTGCTCTTACACCGGATAAATACAGACCCATAGCCCTATGCAACATAATCTACAAGATTATATCCAAGGTTGTGGCTAACAGACTCAAACCATTGCTTCCAGTCCTTGTTTCTGGGGAGAAATCAGGTTATGTGGAAGGCAGATAAATTCTAGATAATATCAGTCAAGCGCAAGAAGTGGTGCACCCTTTAACTAGTAAGAAGCAGGCTAGTATGATCATGCAATTAGATATTGCCAAGGCTGATGACAAGGTAAACTGGGTCTACCTTAAGAAAATACTAATTGCATTTGGAATTGATCATATCTAGGTTAGATGGGTAATGGAACTGGTGACCTCCTCCATTTTTTCTATTTTGGTTAACGACTCCCCCTCAGATATTTTCAGTCCTTCTAGAGGCCTCATATAGGGGGACCCGCTCTCCCCCTCCCTTTTATTATCATGATGGAAGGGCTAGGGAGAGCTATAAAGTAGGCGCAATCTTTAGGAAAGATTCAAGGCCTACAACTTACTGATAATGGGCAAGCTCTGACTCACCAACAATTTGTAGATGATACCATGCTTCAGGGATTCCCCACAGTCCAAAAAGGTTCAAACTATAAAACAATTCTGAATCCTTTTGCCTCGGCTTCAGGTATGGAAGTAAATCTCTCCACAACAATTTCTTTTTTCTTTAATACCAATATTGATATTCAAAAAAACATCTCCAAAATTCTCGGCTTCCAAAGGGACTCCCTTCCTTCAAAATATTTAGGAGTCCCTATAATGTCAAAAAAAATGCACAAAAGTATATGGGAACCTTTGATCAACAAGTTGCAGGATAAATTCACTAAATGGACCATCATATCTTTAAACCTTGCTAGCAGGCTACTTCTTACAAAAGCAGTGCTTCAAGCAATCCCCATCTTCATGTTATCAACCCTCCCAGCTCCAAAAGGGGTCCTTTAGCAATTTAGAGATATTCCAAGAAACTTCCTTTGGGGTAGGGAGGAGACTAAGAGGAAATGGCCCTTAGTGTCTTGGGATAAAATTTGTAAGCCCAAGAACCATGGAGGGCTTGGATTGGATGATCACAAGATTCTCAGTAAGGCTCTAGGGGCCAAACTTTGGTGGCATTGGGTCCAGCAACCAGAAACTCAATGGGCAAAGATATGGAAAGAAAAATATGTTAATTCCTTGCAAAACAGTGATCTTATAAGAATGTCAGGAAATATAAAGGGTTCTTATAGCTGGAACAAAGCCTGGAAAAATAGAAGACTAGTACAAGAGAATATCTTCCGGGAAATCAGAGACAAAAATATTGCTCTTTTGTGGGAAGATAAATGGCAGCAAGAATCAATTCTAGTAAAATAAGACTTCTTAGATCTTAAACAGGAGTTCTATTCCCAAGGTTTACTAAAGGTTAAAGATTTGTGGATATAGTCTCATCTTACTGAAAAGTGGAGAATCTGGAGAAACATAGATTGCAGAAATAACAATCTCCTGAAAACTAAAGTAGAGGAGCTCAGGAAAATAATAGAACAAAGGAAGATCTTAGTGGCAGAGGGACAAGACCAACTGAGATGGGGAGATAACAAAGAGGGAACCTTTAATCTTAAGGAAGCAAAAAACATTCTCCTTAAGCTGGATCCCCTGGTTCTAGATAAAATGTGGCAAAACCTTTGGAAACGTCCAGGGTAGATGAAGATCAAACTCTTCATGTGGGTTGTTTATCATAAGAAAATTCGGACTTGGGACAACATAAGGAAGAGAGGTGTGCAGGGGCCTTCAATATGCCTACTATGTGAAGCTCAAGAAGAAACCTTGGAACATTTACTCAACAATTACATTTTCACATCCTGGTTATGGGATTTATTTGCTGCAATCTTTGAACAATCTCATATGGACAGAAGGATCATCATTAGTACCCTAATCAATTGGAAGAAAAAAAATTCAGATAATGAAATTCTTAACTTAGTGTGGGCTCTTATACCAAGCTTCATCATAAGGAACTTGAGGAAGGAGAGGAACAAAAGAATTTTTAAGGGAGAAAAAAAGCCCCCTCAACACCTGTTGGAGTTAATCCTGAAACAACTCAAGGAGACTGTGTGAACCACTATTCGCAACTTCCCCAAAAATCCCCCCTCGGACGCAGATTTAAAATTCTCAGGAAACTGGGGCATTATTAGGAAATCTAGTGTCCATGTAGAGTTTCTAGTCCCACTAAGACGGGTAGCTATCTTAGAAACAAAGAAACTAAAGTTACTTTCATTTTCCTTTATGAGAAGTAGATAGGATAGGAACAAATAATACCGACCTCAATCATTCACTTGGTTCTTTGGTTGTTCCTTCTCCCCTCCGACGGATCTTTGCCACTCCTTCCTTGCTTACCCCACTTCAAAGAGTACCTGTAAAGTAAAAGCAACATAATACCTTCAAAGTACTAGGATCTACAATCATAAACAATATAGGACCATATATATATTGACCACACAAATGCATATATCATCAAACATACAAGAATGTGGAGGAAAAATCGAATAGCTTTATTAATAGAAAGAGTAGAAGAGAGGATTACAACCCATTGATCTGACCCAATGTCATCCTCCTAGCATGAAAGCACTTCTTCACCTCATGAAAAGCTTAGATCACCCAACATTATGATGTTCCACCAGGAAACCAATAGCACTTCCTTACAAGATATAAAATTCCAGCCTCTGGATCTCTGGGATGAGGGATCCATATATAGATGTTTGCAGGGGGGTGAGTCAGCTTCTGGGATTTTGATTAGTGTCCTCTCTCTGA
>APFE030635334.1:100416-137657 GCA_000404065.3 Pinus taeda
TGTGAAACAACACTTTTAGGGACTCATAAGCCCTTGGTTTATGGACATATATGATTGGGGTTGTAGTGCCCAAATATGTCTATAACAGTTGCCCCCTAAAGCATGAGGTCGCAAATATTTTGATGTCGGGTGAAATGCTTTATCATGAGGATCCAAGGTTTTTCTCACTGGAAGGTGACCTATAATAAGATACAATACAATACATTATCTTCATAATATTTTCATGATCTAGCTGAGGTGGGAATTCCCATGATCAGCTTTATAAATTCATTTTCATGTACATAGGACAGACAATCATATGTGTGGCAGACTAATGATTTTGATAGAGCCATCATCCTTTGATTTGGATGATCATCTATGAAACAACGATGTACATTTGATGTCTTTATTTTCTTGAATATATTGCAGCCTAGATGGATGAAACTAGATCCTGGGTCTTCAAACTTGTTTAATCTTCTCCCGAAGTACAAGTCGATCCATGTGAAAAATGTTCTGGAGTCGAACACGAAAAGACATCGCCCGATTACCAGCCAATGATGTAAGCTGTTAACAGGCGTGAGGGGAATCACCGATAATGATGATGACCCTCAAGGTACGACAATACAATTCACATGGCGTGAAAATGGGATTTAACGTCGAACACCATGCAAAATCTTTCAGTCGAAGGCCATCGATGTAAACCTATCGCAGGAAGTGAGAAACTTGTCATTCAGGCATGCAAGCTTCAAAGTACTGAAAGGGTTGTTCCTAGGTCGACTTCTTAGATAATGAGCTGTCATTGAAAAGAAGTGACCCGCTATAGGAGGGCCTTAATGAATCCCACGTCTACGACACAGAATGGAGCAAATGATTTTGTGGAGGTGAAAACAATCTAATGATACATGGTTCAGGGTGGTTGTCATGAAAGAATGAAGGGTGAAGGTATTGTAGTGGACGAGACACAAGCTTGGTGAATTCTCTGAGCAACATCTCTTAAACATATTGGCGACATTGAAATGGATTGATAGCGTTAACCCAAAAAATGGATGGTATGGTGGACTAATGGTAATATGACTGGTGAACGAAATAACCCAACCTAACTCAATCATAGTGATGGAGTGAAAGTGTCAAGTTCAAGAGAGACTTGCTACCAATGAAGTTTCTTCAAGTTTTCCTCCAAATTTTTCCCCAGTCATTGCTGACCAATACCTCTTTATTTTTGTCAAGATTGAGGAGGATAATATTTGCTTGTTGTATAATTTTCCCTTCCGGCAAACCCCTCGCTATGTTTTAACGAGCCTAGCGACAATGAAACTTGTTCTTGTCTATATGGACAAGTTTGTTTCTATTGGCCTTAATGAGTTTAACGAAAAATACAACTCGATCCTTTTTCAATCTTAGAGAGTCTGAAAAGGGATGGAAAGGAAACTCGAGTAATCCTTCTTCATCATATAATGCCTTAAGTCTGAAAAAGTATAAAATAATATGAAAGGGATGAATTTTCGATAGTTTTAACGAGCCGAAAAAGACAAGTGCTTGATCTTTTTGTGTAATAATCCCTCATATCCAAAAAGATTAAAATCTAGATGAGGGATAGCACTTCTGATAGCTTTGACAAGCTGGAGAGGCCAATTGCTTGGCAATCTTTTTATATTTTACGAGTCAGATGAAAAGAGCTTAAAGGACTTGTTTTTTAGGAACGACTGATATTTTCGGGTAGCAGTTGGTTCCAGGTAAGGTTCGAAATTTTCCAATCATGGTAGTGTTAGGAGGATAGCTAACAAGGAAGAGTGAACAAAGTTTAGCGCATGCAGGGACAGTCAAAGAACCTTATGAAGGGTGGCAGAGGAGGGGGCTCCACTCCCTCCTACAAGGAGGCCATGGCCAGGAGGGGAAAGAAGCGTCTAGAAAATGTTAGGGAAATAGGGGTGGAAGGAAAAAAATCACCGAAGAGGGAATAAAAGAACCCATAGAAAAGGATGAACATGGTACAAAAAAAAAGGAGGTAGAAGACAAAAAACAGGAAACTAAAGACAAGAAACATAAGGGACCCTGCAACCCCAAAACAAATATAACTCCTGAGGTGATTTTAAATAATCCAGAGCTACAGGCATATAAGGAACACATGGAGACACATGCCATCATCTATAAGTTCATGGGACTATGGCCCAGTAAAAAAGCTCTGCAGTCATGGATCAAATACCACTGGAAACCTAAAGGAAGCATAGATCTTCATTTTGGGTCTAAGGGTTTCTTTATGGTGGTGTTCACAAATATTGAAGACAAGGACAAAATATTTGAAGGATGGCCCTACTTCTGTGTTGTTGCAGGGCTCTACATGAGACCATGGATAATGAACTTTGTCCCAGAAAATGAGACTTTTATTTTAGTTCCGGTTTGGGTAAGGCTCTACTCTCTACCTCTTGATTAATGGAAAAATGAATCGTTAGTGGCCATAGGCAATAAATTAGTTCACTATGTTAAAGCGTCTGAAGCCACTAGAGGGGGAAAATACACTTCATTTGCTAGAATATGTGTGGCAATGGATCTATCAGGAGCTCTATTCGAGGAGATAATATTGGAAGTTTTTGATGAAGAATGGGTGCAAGCAGTATATTATGAGCACATTCCATTCAGATGTCGCAAATGCCATGAACATGGTCATATTTTCAGAGAATCTCGAGTAAACAAATAAATAAACAAAAGTAGAAGCAATACATTGAAAGAAATAGATAGCTTTTAGAAAGTGGTTAACCGAGGTAAAGGAAGTAAAAGAGGACCGAAAAATCAGCAGCACGAAGGAAAACAATTTAGGCATAATAGTCTTCAGGTGTTTCAGGAATAGGAAGAGATTACTAAAGAAGATCAAGCAATGGAAGGGAAAAAACTAGAACAAACATAAAATGATGAGTACCAGAAAGAAGCCACTATGAGCGATGTTGAACAGGAAATGGATCAGGAAATGACCCAGAATGATATAGACCCAGAGGACCATGAACTACTAGAAATTCTTGAAACATCCTTTGGGGTAGGGAGGATACTAAGAGGAAATGGCCCTTAGTGTCTTGGGATAAAATTTGTAAGCCTAATAACCATGGAGGGCTTGGATTGGATGATCAGGAGATTCTCAGTAAGGCTCTAGGGGCCAAACTTTGGTGGCGCTGGGTCCAGCAACCAGAAACTCAATGGGCAAAGATCTGGAAAGAAAATATATTAATTCCTAGAAAAACAGTGATCTTATAAGAATGTTAGGAAATATAAAGGGTTCTTATATTTGGAACAAAGCCTGGGAAAATAGAAGACTAGTACAAGAGAATAGCTTTTGGGAAATCAGAGATACAAATCTTACTCTTTTCTGGGAAGATAAATGGCAGCAAGAATCAATTCTGGTAAAAGAAGACTTCCTAGATCTTAAACAGGAGTTCGATTCCCAAGGTTTAATAAAGGTTAAAGATTTTTGGATGTAGTCTCATCTTATGGAAAAGTGGAGAACCAGGAGAAACATAGATTGCAGAAATAACAATCTCCTGAAAACTAAAGTAGAGGAGCTCAGGAAAATAATAGAACAAAGGAAGATCTTAGTGGTAGAGGGACAAGACCAACTGAGGTGGGTAGATAACAAAGAGGGCACCTTTAATCTTGAGGAAGAAAAAATAATTCTCCTTGAGCTGGATCCCCTGGTTTTAGATAAAATGTGGCAAAACCTTTGGAAACATCCAGGGTGGATGAAAATCAAACTCTTCATGTGGGTCGTTTATCACAAGAAAATTCTGACTTGGGACAACATAAGGAAGAGAGGTGTACAGGGGCCTTCAATATGCCTACTGTGTGAAGCTCAAGAAGAAACCTTGGAACATTTACTCAACAATTACATTTTCACATCATGGTTATGGGATTTATTTGTTGCAATCTTTGAACAATTTGATAGGGACAAAAGGAACATCATTAGTACCCTAATCAATTGGAGGAAAAAAAAATTCGGATAATGAAATTCTTAACTCATCGTGGGATCTTATACCAAGCTTCATCATATGGAACATGTGGAAGGAGAGGAACAAAAGAATTTTTATGGGAGAAAAAAATCCCCCTCAACACCTGTTGGAGTTAATCCTGAAACAGCTCAAGAAGACTGTGAGAACCACTATTTGCAAATTCCCCAAAAATCCCCCCTCGAATGCAGATTTAAAATTCTCAGGAAACTGGGGTGTTATCAAGAAATCTAGTGTCCATGCAGAGCTGCTAGTCCCACTAAGATGGGTAGCTATCTTAAAAACAAACAAACTAAAGTTACTTTCATTTTCCTTTATGAGAAGTAAATAGGAGAGGAACAAAGAATACCAACCTCAATCTTTTGCCTGGTTCCTTGGTTGTTCCTTCTCCCCTCTGATGGATCTTTGCCACTCCTTCCTTGCTTACCCCACTTCAAAGAGTACCTGTAAAGTAAAAGTAGCATAATACCTTAGAAGTACTAGGATCTACAATCATAAACAATATAGGACCAGATATATATTGACCACACAAATGCATATATCATCAAACGTACAAGAATGTGGAGGAAAACTCTAATATCTTTATCAATAGAAAGAGTAGAAGAGAGGATTACAACCCATTGATTTGACCCAACGTCATCCTCGTAGCATGAAAGCCCTTCTTCACCTCATGAAAAGCTTAGATCACCCAACACTATGATGTTCCACTAGGAAACCAATAGTACTTCCTTACAAGATATAAAATTCCAACCTCTGGATCTCCAGGATGAGGGATCCATATATAAATTTTTGCAGGGGGGTGAGTCAGCTTCTAGGATTTTTATTAGTGTCCTCTCTCTGATATTTTTTGGTTCCACTTGGAGATTCATGATCTCTTACTCATCCCTGGGCAAATTCAGAGAGGCAAGTGTCACAGGAGAAGTTTCTGGAAGATTCCATGATCATCCAGCTTGCAAACTGTCTTTTCCATTTGTCTACTCTCGCCCATCGCACCCTATAGAAGGGCTTTTCAATATGCATCACACTTTTTGCATGCAGTAGGTGAGATGCATCACACCCTTAGCACTGAGCAGTCTGTATGGTCTATTTTTGAATAGTTTTGAGAAGTTTTCCATGGAGAACTTTCGAGAGATGATGTAATCAACTGACCTTGTTCCTTTAGGGTGTGAAACAACACTTTTAGGGACTCAGAAGCCCTTGGTTTATGGACATATATGATTGGGGTTGTAGTGCCCAAATATGTCTATAATAGTTGCCCCCTAAAGCATGAGGTCGTAAATATTTTGATGTCGGGCGAAATTCTTTATCATGAGGATCTGAGGCTTTTCTAACTGGAAGGTGACCTATAATAAGATACAATACAATACATTATCTTCATAATATTTTCATGATCTAGCTGAGGTGGGCATTCCCATGCTCAGCTTTATAAATTCATTTTCATTTACATAGGACAGACAATCATCTGTGTGGCAGACTGATGATTCTGATAGAGCTATCATCCTTTGATTTGGATGATCATCTGTGCAACAACGATGTACATTTGATGTCTCTATTTTCCTGAATATATTGCATCCCAGGTGGATGAAACTAGATCATGCGTCTTCAAACTCGTTTAATCTTCTCCTAAAGTACAAGTCGATCCGTGTGAAAAATGTTCTGGAGTCGAACACGGAAAGACATCGCCCGATTACCAGCCAATGATGTAAGTTGTTAACAGGCATGAGAGGAATCACCGATAATGATGATGACCCTCAAGGTATGACAGTACAATTCACGTTGTGTGAAAATGGGAACTAACTTTGAACACCATGCAAAATCTTTCAGTTGAAGGCCATTGATGTAAACCTGTCGCCGAAAGTGAGAAACTTTCCATTGAGGCATGCAAGCTTCAAAGTACTGAAAGGTTTGTTCATATGTCAACTTCTTGGATAATGAGTTGTCATCGACAAGAAGTGACCCACTGTAGGAGGGCCTTAATGAATCCCACATCTATGACACGGAATGGAGTAAATGATTTTTTGGAGGTAAAAACGATCTAATGATACAGGGTTCAGGGTGGCAGTCATGAAAGAATGAAGGGTGAAGGTATTGTAGTGGATGAGGCACAAACTTGGTGAATTCTCTGAGTGACTTATCTTAAACATATTGGCGACATTGAAATGGATTGGTAGCGTCAACCCAAAAAATGGATGGTACGGTGGACCAATGGTAATATGACTGGTGAACGAAATAACCCAACCTAACTCAATCATGGTGATGGAGTGAAAGTGTCATGTTCAAGAGTGACTTGCTACCAATAAAGTTTCTTCAAGTTTTCCTCCAAATTTTTCCCCAGTCATTGCTGACCAGTACCTCTTTATTTTTGTCAATCTTGAGGAGGATAATATATGCTTGTTCTATAATTTGCCCTTCGGGCAAACCCGTCGCTATGTTTTAACGAGCCTAGCGACAGTGAAACTCGTTCTTGTGTATATGGACAAGTTTGTTGCTATTGGTTTTAATGAGTTTAACAACAAAGACAACTCGGTCCTTTTTCAATCTTAGAGAGTCTAAAAAGGGATGAAAAGGAAACTCCAGTAATCCTTTTTCTTCATATAATCCCTTAAGTCTGAAAAAGTATAAAATAATATGAAAGGGAAGAATTTTCGATAGTTTTAACGAGCTGAAAAATAAAAGCTCTTGATCTTTTTGTGTAATAATCCCTCATGTCCAAAACGATTAAAATCTAGAGGAGGGATAGCACTTCTGATAGCTTTGACGAGCTGGAGAGGCCAACTGCTCAGCAATCTTTTCATATTTTACGAGTCAAATGAAAAGAGCTTAAAGGAGACTCGTTTTTGAGGAACGAGTGATATTTTCGGGTAGTAGCTAGTTCCAGGTAAGGTTCATAATTTTCCAATCACGGTAGTGTTACGAGGATAGCTAACAGGATCACTTGTCGCAGCTATTCCTCAAAAGGGTAAACAATCAAATGGGGGCATATGATCGGCTAAAACGGAGTGGAGGAGATGGTAAGAACATGACCACGGCTCAAAAGCTGATGATAATGCATTCACAATGGTTATTTACTAGAGATTGGTTCATTTTTTAATGAGCTTAAAATTTGGCAGAACATATGCTCATTGCTTAGGTTTAATTTATAACAAGCTTGAACTTTGCATAAAACTCCTCATGCCAGTTGTATAATAAGGATGTCTCATCGATAGGTCCAATTTTTAGGGAGCTTGCACCATTCGAAACTTTGCTCCGTTGCCTTTCGCATGCAAGCTAGGAACGACCAACTACTGTCCTAGGGGTTAATTAACTGCTAAGGTTATGTAGGAAAATTCTTCCTTTACTTTGCCAGTGCCATTTGGCCCCTGCAAAGGTGAACGGTCGATCTTACCACTCACCTGACTTAAGCAGTTGAAGTTAGTGAAACTATGGAGTTAGCCTTACGCTGGTCACTTTTCACTTGCATACAAAAGGTTTGCATGCCCCCAGGTATAGTGAAGTAGAGTTTCTAAGTTACCATATGAAAGTTCTCGTATTCGCAAGATTACTCCATCTACATTTGTAGACAAAAGACTTCCTTGGCGATGTCTATCGAAATAGACAAAGGTGAATGGTGCAGTCACCTCCACTCACATAAATTTGACGAGGGAATCTTATTATGGTCTAATCCCATTTTGTAAACGAACGGGTGTGTCAGACTAGTCATATATCCTCTGCAAAAGCCTACCCTATACCCAAGGTTTTCCTACTGAAGCAGGCCAGGGTGCATGCCCCCTGGGTTTCAGTCATAATCACCAAATTACTCGCGCTCATCAGATGGATGGACTAGAGATTGATGAGACATCCTTGCATGAAAAGACAAGTTAGGGATGGCTTTTGGCTATTAGCTATGTGTGAGCTAGGGAATGAAAGCTAGTCTACGAGCTAGACCACTCTGCCTTCATGTGGAAAACACATTACTCGAAAGAGTGAGGAGACAATGGCTCCCATGCTATAAATGTAGTCATGCCCAAGGAGTATATTGTAATCTAGAGGTCCTTGGACTACCGTTACATTCAGACAAACTTTTTTCCCTCTCAAAGTCATAGGCAAATTTGGAAGGATCCATAATGGTTGACTGGTTCCTTGGTCAAAGCCTGTCAGATTTTGCATCTTAGGCAGAAGAGATGGCAAACCAATCACTTTCCAAGTAGTTGAGGAAAAGATACTCACAAAATCCCCTTCATCTATGATAGTAGTGACCATGAATATTTTGTAATCTTGTATAATGATTCAGAATGGTACATTAGATGGTAGACGGGGTCTACCTAGTAGATTCGAGTCAAAGGAAATGACTAGGTTGCTTGGAGGTGGGACCGAATAAACGACCGGATATGACTCTGATGAACTTCCTTCCTATGGTAAAGGAATGGGTAGATTGCCCCCATGTTCATCGGAGTTTGTGTTTACGAAAAGAATTTGAATGGTTTCGTTCTCATTCTCTTCGGTGACTGTATCATCTGAAGATGGACCTTCCGAAGACAAGACTGGGTTGACTGCCGTCTTGACCAGATGACTTTGGTCTGGTGTTGACTCAGAGGGTTTATCTTCAATGATAGATGTTTCGACCAACCACAAAGGTGTGTCAATCGTATTTTCAACTAGCGATGGACTCGGAAATTGTTTCTTATATCCAGGAGGAAGCCGTAGCGGTGAAACAAGACAGTTACCTAAGACTCTTTTAACGTCGTCTAGGAAGGGGCAATGGTGGACGGCATGATTGCCTTTAGACAACCTACAAGCAAATTTATATATTCCTTTCTGCCTAGAGACTTTGTTTTCACTAGTTGACGGTGTACTCTCAACATGATCGTCAGAGGTTGATGACACCGATTGTGCAAACTAGGATACCAGTCCCTTAAGATCCGAGGGATGCAAGGACAATCTCGATGATAGTGCTCTCATTTGCAAATGACACATGGAGATTTAGGTTTATATGGTGCAGTGTGTGGATTTTCGCTAGATGATGCATGGTTGCCCCTTTTTTCCTTTGGCTCCTTCTTCTTTTTCTCCGTCTCCTTCTTCTTCTTCTTAGTTACTTGGTTTCTAGCTTTACCAACTACACCAAGGAAAGAGGAAGGAGGGGAGGGACAAACAAATGAAGCAAAAGGTTAGGGGGTAACTCTAGTATCATCCAGTTGCTGATTTGATTGCTCAGGAATCATGGTGCTTTGAATGACAGAGGTCGAGAAGAGCCATATTGGCAAGCTGATTGTCGGTCCTAGAAGGAAAATTGTGGCCATATGAGGTGCACCAACATCTCCCCAAGAGGAGAAAGGACTAGGATTTCAGCCAAGGGGAAATCCTTGGTTGGTGGACTCCATTTTCTCAACCTAAGACCAATGAGGGAACAATGATGTTATTCTGATTAAAATAAACTTTATGAAACTTTGACACAACTTGCTTTTTCAATTTTTAAGAGTCGAGGAAAAGATAAAGATGACTCTAGACACCTTCAATTTTTAATGAGCTTGAAGTGACAAGTGCTTAGATGGACCTTTTCCTTTAAGGATTCTAAAAAGGAATGAAAGAGACTACTCTAGAAATTTAGACAGAGGGATTACCAAACCAATCGCAAAACTGTAGAATACTTTTTACGATACGGTAGTCAATCTTCCTGAATGTTGTGTTCAGTGCATTGCGATCGATAGGGTGGCAAACATGGCTTCCTAAGGATAAAGGATATAGCCTATTGTGGTCTCCCAATACATACTCGATGGTACATGGGAGCATAAGTCTATACTGGCACTTGTCGTCTCAAAGAGGAATCACCCAACCTACGATGAAAGCGATAGTTACCAAGCTTTGCGACGCCAGAATACGTCTCTAGCCTAGACTTTTAAATGTTGTGTGTTAGGTTCCAAAGTGTTTTTATGTTCATTGAATTTATTTTATAGTTGATCTCTCTTAAGAAGTTTGCCTTTATGGTTCACCGCATGATGTAGATATACAATTCCTAAAATGCAATCTAAGATGATAAACAATCGTTTATTCTTCTTTTGCAACAAAAATCCTAGCTATTAAGGAAAGAGAAGCGGGATTCTTTCAACATAGACCAGAGAGCACACACTAGATTCACTATCATAAATCAAAATCAACAAGCAGTCTAAATGCAAATGCACATGCATGTATTTGTTTTCCGCTTCTTAATGCGTGAATGACAAAAAGAATGTTAAGTACAAATTTGAATTATCTTTTCAAATCGATAGTACTAACAATTTTCTCTTCAAAATTACTTTCGACACTTTAAAAACTATTAATTCAAATCAAATACAAGAGTAACAGTGTAAGCGACCTTCAAGAATAGTAGAAGTCTTTCCTTTGACTGAAAACGACACTTGCGACACTTCCAAATCAAAAGACGACAGTTCGACTAAGCTACTTGTTTGTAAAGGAGAACTATAAATGGCGAACAATACATAAAAATATTCTCAATTATTTGTACAATCGAGGCTGAATAATTCAAAGGAAGGGAGTTTTCATAGTGGTATATTAATCACAGACAGGAAAACTCCTGAATAAAGGTAAAGAAAGTGAAGAAAAACCAAAATCTGGAGGCAGAAACAGTCTTATCTCATCATCACACGTGTAACATAGGGAAACAAGGATGCATCTCACCTACTACACATGGGAGGTGCGATGCATCTAGATTTCCAAGATGAGAAGGTGCGATGGTCTAGGGATGAGACTTCAACTTCGGTTTTGGTAACAGTTTGCAACTTAGTTCAGGGATTTAGGCTAAGCTAATGATAATCAGTAAATGCAAATCATAAGGGATGACCTAATGAGGTTACTTGAGCCACCACCAGGGCAATTAGGATGTTTGCAAATCAATCATTCAGTTTATAAACAAAACCCAGAGATAGACTGAAGCAGCATTGATCTACTTTGCACTTGCATAGAAAATGCAGTTCGAAGGCTAGCTGGCTTAAAATTAGGCTCCACCTGTAGTTTATAAAGCAAACAAATATAGACAAGCAAACAAGGTATTCGCTCCCAGCGGAGTTGCCATTTTGTTATCCGGAAATCTAGTGTCCATGTAGAGCTACTAGTCCCACTAAGATTGGTAGCTATCTTAGAAACAAACAAACTAAAGTTACTTTCTTTTTCGTTTATGAGAAGTAGATATGAGAGTAACAAAGAATACCAACCTCAATCTTTTGCTTGGTGAGATGTAGATAGGAGAGGAACAAAGAATACCAACCTCAATCTTTCGCTCGGTTCCTTGCTTATTCCTTCTCCCCTCTAACGGATCTTTGCCACTCCTTCCTTGCTTACCCTACTTCAAAGAGTACCTGTAAAGTCAAAGCACCATAATACCTTGAAAGTACTGGGATCTACAATCATAAACAATATAGGACCAGATATATATTAACCACGCAAATGCATATATCATCAAACATACAAGAATGTGGAGGAAAACTCGAATAGCTTTATTAATAGAAAGAGTAGGAGAGAGGATTACAACCCATTGATCTGACCCAGCGTCATCCTCTAAGCATGAAAGCCCTTCTTCACCTCATGAAAAGCTTAGATTACCCAACATTATGATGTTCCACCAGGAAACCGACAACACTCCCTTACAAGATATAAAATTCCAGCCTCTGGATCTCTGGGATGATGGATCCCTATATAGATGTTTGTAGGAGGGTGAGTCAACTTCTAGGATTTTGATTAGTGTCCTCTCTCTGATAGTTTTTGGTTCCACTTGGAGATTCATGATCTCTTACTCATCCTTGGGTGAATTCAGAGAGGCAAGTGTCACAGGAGAATTTTCTGGAAGATTCCATGATCTTCAACCTTGCAAACTGTCTCTTCCATTTGTCTACTCTCACCCATCTCACCCTACAAAATGGATTTTCAGTATGCATCACACTTTTTGCATGTGGCAGGTGAGATGCACTGCACCCTTAGCACTGAGCAGTTTGTATGGTCCAATTTTGACCCGTTTTGAGCAGTTTTCCATGGAGAATTTCTGGGAGATGATGTAATCAGTTGGCCTTGTTCCGTTAGGGTGTGAAGCAACACTTTTAGGGACTCAGAATCCCTTGGTTTATTGACATATATGATTGGGGTTGTAGTTCCCAAATATGTCTATAACATGGGGTTACAAAGGCTCACCCTCCTAGGCATTGACAGGAGGATCATTTCGTCGTATACGGAAAGGGAATTTTGGCATCCTCTTCCAGAAGGCTATTTAAAATACAACATTGATGGGGCTTCAAAGGGGAACCTTGGAACCATAGGGCATGGAGGTTTAGTCAGAAATTGAGAGGGAAGTATCGTTACCATCTTTTATTACCACCTAGGTACAGCCACCAATAACATGGCCGAGCTAATGGCTATGGAACAATGCTTGGATTTGCTGAAGCAGGGAAACTGTCAAAATGTCATGATAGAGGCAGATTCAGAGTTAATTATCAACTCAGTGCAAAAAACTCACAATGGAACTACACCGGATAAAGTCTCTAAACATTGGAAACTAATTCGAGTTTTTCAAAGAATTCAAAGCCATCTTCAGGGCCTGTGCACTATCAATTTCCACCACGTTCGTAGAAAGGAAAATAAGCTGGTGGATCTTTTGGCCAACTAGAGGGTCATCTGCACAAGGAAAAATGGGTTGACGAAGTGGTAGGAGTTGAGGCCTAGTAGACTGAGATCTCTATGTTGTGAACAGGTGGAAGATGATAGGGAGGTGTTTAGACTCAATACCATAGAGAATAGCTCGATTTTATTTTCCCCTGGTTGAGCCTTCTTTTTAGGTAATGTTTGCTGAAGAAAAAGAGCCTTGTCTGGTAACCCAGAGTTAAGGTGTAAGAGTGATGCAGATCTAAAATGTTTCTCTCAAGTCTTGGCTCGATGGAACACTTTCACCCTTGCTTTTTCCCAATTCAAGGCGAGGAAGTTCTGCATTTGCTAGAGGAACCAGGTCTTTCAGTAACAGGGGGTTTCAATCTACAGAGTCCGGTTTGCAAAACCACCTCCCAGGTGGTTTTGGATTGATTGAGTGGCCCTCAGAGTGGTAACGGTTTTCACGTTTCCGCAGCGATCCCATTCATCTTGCGACACCTTGTAGGGTGAGGGGGCAGAAAACTACCCTCCATCGTGGACCAACTTTCCTACTTTTTATCCGTCATGAAATCCTTCTCATCCGTTAGAGTTAGGTCCTGCAAATCAACGGTGGTCTAAAAAAGTGCAACTTGGTGGGGTTGGGCTGGAAAACTTCAGGCTCTTTAGAGATGTGTTTTCTCTCAGCCGTTGATCTTCTTGTTTTGATGGATCGGTTTGTTGGGTAGGAGTTTTCCAAAGGAAGGCCACGCAATAGCATGTGAGCTTTCTGTAGGTTGGTCTGGAGTCTTGTCAATAATGTCTTAGGCTTAAATTTTTATACATAATGTTGTACAGGGTAGCCCTTGCAGGCTTTTGCTTTTATCTCCTTTCTATCTCTTTAACGTCGAGTGGATGGTGGTATATACTGTAGAATGTTTTTTGACTCAATGATATATAAGGATCCATAATTGCTTATGCAAAAAAAAGACTAAATAATAGTTATCACTAACAGTGGAGTCTTCAAAATTGGACATTGGATAAGAAAACATTTCAACTATTTATTATTTTTTGTTTTGTTTATAGTGCTAGGGATATCCTCTTTCGGCAAATTTAGGAAAATTCCCTTAACCTAAACTAGCTATAATGTTCTTTCATAATTTCCTTGGATGGTGGAGTGAGGGTTCTATCCAAATGGGGAAAGGATTTATATGACTAGTTTATGAGAATGCTTTCGAAAATCAAACCTTGAGTGAAAGAGGAAATCAACATACCACATCATGTTAAGGGTGTTCTAAAAGAGTATGGTTACCTCTAGTGTTCATGCGATATTCCATGGGAAATTTAAAGATGAAGGGATCTTCACCTTTCTTACCTTTCATGGAATCCCATGCACCGCTATTCAATATAACCACCTTAGATAAGGAACTATCAAAGTAAGAGTAGGTACATACATATTTTAAAAAGTGGAATCATCTAGGCTTATCTTCACTAAAGTCCCTATTATCTAACTCATGAAGAACTTTTCACTTTGTTGATTTCCCAAGAGACATGTGAGCATTAATAAATCAACACATCATATGAAGATTTTGAGTTCCTTTATCATGAAGACATTAGGGATTATCCATATTTTGGTTATTATTAGATACAATGGGCGATAGGGGGAGCCCATGTCCACACCATATGTTCGTTCATAGAACTCCCTTCGAAGTAGAAAGAAGTATAAGTAAAGTAGATCTCGACTAATTTAGCAGTGTCAGGAGTAGTGAAGTGATTGATGACCTCAATGGCTTCCTTAATGGGGATGTTAGTGTAAAGGGAAACTATATTGAAACTGACAAGATTGTCTCCAGGATCAAACTTCATGTCCCTTAACTCATTGAAAAACAACAAGGACTCTTTAACAAAGGACTCCTCGTTGTTTGTCAATGAGTTAAGGGGCATGAAGTTTGATCCTGGAGACAATATTGTTAGTTTTGATGTAGCTTCCCTTTACACTAATGTCCCAATTAAGGAAGCCATTAAAGTTGTCAAATGCCTCACTAATCCCAACACTACTAAATTAGAAGTGATCTGCCTTACTTCTCATTTTTTCTGCTTTGAAGGGGATTTCCATCAACAAATATGTGGTGTGGTTATGGGCTCCACCCTGTCCCCTATTGTAAATAATTTATTTATGTAATATTTTGAATCCAAAGCTTTGTCCTCAGCTCGATTTAAGCCAAGGATTTGGAAGATATTTATGGATGACACATGTGCCATATGGCCACATGGTCAAGAAAAGTTAGATCTCCTTTTCAAGCATATCAATAATCAGCCTAACTCCATAAGGTTTACCATGGAGTAGGAAGTTAATGGTTTCCTACCTTTCCTTGATTTCCTCATTTTGAGAAAGGATGATGGTTGTTTCTCTGAAAAGGTGCTTCGGAAGAAGACGCATACTGAGTAGTATCTTCATACCAAGTGTCATCATTTCCCTACTTGAAATCTAGGTGTTCTCAACATGTTAGCTAGTCATGCACTGAGAATGTTTTACGAAGACCACCTTTCATTAATAATGGATATAGTACAAAACAAGGTCTTAAATATTTCCTCAAAGCTAGAAAAGGTCGTACGGTTAAGAAAGACCCCAATGATCATATTTAAGGGGTGCATCTCTCTTTCATCCAAGGGACCACAGACAATCCTGCAAGAATCCTGAGGAAGCATAATGTTCACTCAACCTTTAGACCCCTCAACACCATTCAAAGTTCCTTAAAATATTTTAAAGACCCAGTGGACCCCATGGATATGAAAGGTGTTTATGTTATCCCTTGGTCTTGTTGAACCTCATACATTGGTTAAACTGCTCAGTCTATAAATCATAGGATTAAGGAGTATGCAACAACATCAAGCATGGGAGGACCCACTCTTCATCTGTGGCTGAACATGCTAAGAGGACAAAGGATCATATATGCACTGAGAAGCCTAAGGTTATTGCAAATATTTCTCACTTTCATGACCGCAAGTTCAGGGAATCCATTGAAATTAAAAGGAGGCCGAGGAATCTAAACAGGGATGACAGATGGAAAATTAGCACTTGTTGGATCCATGCCATTTCCTCTATGCCTTTTTCCCTTCTTGATCTAGTGGCTATGTCAATTTCCTTGATTTTCCCTTTTTATTTCCTTGACTTTGGTTTCTTTTGATTTCTCCCCCTTGGGTTTATTGATTCTTCTTTGTTTCCTTTTGTCGGTTTATTTTCTAAAATTTTTATATTTTATATTTTTTTATTGATCTCAATTTATTTATTATATTCTACCTTTGACTTTGATATTCTATAATGTATTTTAATTTTATATTTATTAAGCTTTTTAATAAGAATAATATTTCCCATTATTTTAGTAAAAAATCCTTGACCTTATTTTATGGAGTGGGTGTATATATGTGTGTGTGTGTGTGTGTGTGTGAGTTGTCTTTATTGCGACTTTTTGGACTTTCTAGTGCCTGAATTCGGCGTAAAAATATGAGGTCAAATATTGATTTTTGTTATTTAAACTCGTTTTTGAAACTCTATATATGGATTCAACACCCTGAAAGACCCCTAGGTTACTTCTATTGTATAGATGTTACCCATCAAGCCTGTGATTTCAATAAATTCCAGCAAGATTTTAGAGAAATTACACTGGAAAAACCCACCAGAAAAGCTTCCAAAAAGTCTCATTGAAGAAAACTTGTATATATATATATATATATATATATATATATATATATAATATATATATTATATATCTATATAGAAAAATTAATTTTATCCTAAATCTTATTCTAATCAAATATAATTTCAAATTTATGTAAATTCCTTTATATATATATATATATATATATATATATATATATATATATATGACTTAATTATTTAAATTATGAAAAAAATTAATCATTTACCTATTTTTTGACCCAGTCAAAAGTATTTGTTTCTTGATAGCCATTTCTTTATAGACATTTGAATGATCTGACTATCTATTTAACTCGCTTCCACGATCTGACTCTTCATCTTTTCCTGATGATGAACTACAATGATTGGTTTGAAATGTGTTGACAAATGTTTCTTGATGTGATTATTACCGGAAAAAAATTCTTAGAATCTAGATATGGACCACAGAAGTCTAAACTAGATCATTAAAAGCATTATTAGATTTTATGGCTTGCGCAACTTCCTTTGTAACTTTTTTAGTTGGATTCTCATTAAGTTTAATGTAACTACCATTGTTATAAATATGGGCATTCATTTTGTTAACATAGTCAAGTTTATCTAAGATAAAAACAACACCATGTTTATCAGCTTGATGATGTGATTAATCTGAATGAAAATCTCATCATCAATATGGATCACAAAAGTCTAATATCTAGCAATTTATTTTAATATTTAATTTTCTTAAACACCAAAGCATTTCAGTTTAAATTGATACACATATAAAATGTATTATAGAAGAATTGTGTTGGCATTTTAAAGTTTAAATTGATACATATATAATATGATTTATTGGAAGACACCAACATTTGTGTGTAGATGATGGTCATAGATGTAGCAAAATGCGTATGCCTAATCAAATGCTTGCCCATCGATCACTACAATATGGTGATAAATGCATAAAATATTTGATTAGTTATCAAATATAAGAAAAGCCATTATGTGATGAGAACATGTTATTACCACAAGCCAATAGCAACATATTGGGACTATATGTACCACTGAATATCTTCAAGATGTAGTTCTTTCATTACATTTTGAAAGATAAGGAGCGTCGCTCTATGTCAAAGGAAATCGTTATCACAAAACAATCACGATATTTGGGGACCATAAATACACCTAAATACCATTACTGAATCATTTCTAATGGCATCCTAGATTGCTTTTCGGGATTTAAGACTCTCTCAAGGGGAAGGAATGGGTAGGTCCTTATAAAAAATTCCTCTCCATTCCATACTTTGATAACCCCAAGTATTTATAACTATCTCCATACGAAGAAGTGCATAGTGTCAAGTTCAACCACTAATAACAAAAGATGAAGTAGTGCGGAGCTGGATTTCATTATATAGAATGGGGAGGTGTGTAGGAAGCACATGCAAAGGTGGGAATAATGATAAATTGCAAATATGATTGCAAAAACAAAAAAAATCTTGAATAACAGCAAAATGTGGTCCTTACACTATCTTAATCAATTAATTAGAAATAAAAGCAATAACTATGGTACATTCCAACTATTAATCTTGGTACTTTTTATTTTTCCTAAGGTTAATTTTATGAACTAAAACATTATTTCAACTCACATAAAATTGTTTCTTTTATAGCCAAAATAATGGTAAATCAAACCTTCTTAATCTTATGAAGATAATTCTATTGTCAAATATATTAATAATATAATATTCAATAAAATGATATGACATGTTTTTAGGATTATGGGGTAACAATGGGAAAAAGTATGCATTTGTTAAAATAAATTGTGAAAATTTTGCTCATAATAGTTTGAGGATTTTTCCGTTAGTGCATTCTTTTGTCATCATTTTAAACTTATGGTAGTGTGTTTTAGATGACCCATACATTTTACATTTTAGTATGGGAAAGCTAGGGGTAAATTTATCCGAATTGTTGAGTTGCAAATTATTTTGCTTATTTTTTCTAATTTGGTATTGAGGCTTTATTTATGAAGTTTCGACTGGGGACATGTCGGTCCTTACTTCATTTCCTCCATGTACGTGTGGAGATACTTTGAATTAGATATTAACTTAGTGGAAGTGATGATTCCATGACATGTCTAGTTGTCATTAGGAGTTACGAGGAGTCAATCTAGAAATTGGTGTTTCCAATGTATGAGTTGTATGTCAGCCACCGTATAAGTAAGTGAGGCATTGTTGGGAGGAAGAAAAGTGAAGAAGTGGATCATCTCACGGCTAAGAAGGTTGGCTCTATGGTTTGGGTGCGAGTTGCCTTTGGTGGCAAGCTGGGATAAGCATGCACGATGAGCGGTGAAATAAAAATGTAGAAATAAGGTGAGAGGAGTTTGGAGAGTGGGTAGACTTGGTGGACGAGCTACGGGTTGCACCGTCGAGCAAACAATGAATGAAGGTTAAGTGCGGAGACTTGGGCGCGGTGACCCGATGTGGTGGGCCGCCGAATTGTGCGATGAGCTACGTGGTCAGGCAACTATGAATGATGAGCTACTATGTTGTGGAGTTGTGCAGCCCGAAATGGAGGTCATGGGTGGTAAGTCATGCGGGGTAAACGGTGAGCTGCGGGTGTGGCGAGTCATGCAAAAAACCGAACAACGGGTTGTTTGGTGAACAAACAATACGATGAGTGAAGGGCATTCGGGTGAAACATCGAAGTTGGGTGCCATGCAAGGTTGAACGGTGTAGCGGCCTGGTTGGTGAACCGACTGAGCTGCACGACAACGATTTCTGTCTAAGTGTAAAAATGCCGGTTGAGATCTTCTCTCAGTCACTTGTAATAAAATAGAATTTAATCATAACTCTTACTTGCATATCATTGGATTGTGTCTCCTGCTAGTTATGTGTTTATTAATGTATTTCTGCACATTAATGTTTTAACATGGTAAATAAGATGAATGTTAGGCATATTTTGGGAAACATGTTAACAAAGGAAAAAGTTAAGTGTTTGGTTGATGCTGCATGTTGGATAGTTCACAAAAAAAGAATTAGGGACCTCACAGATGGTATCAGAGGAAATTGTAGAGACCAGGTATGTATGCAGTCTGAAGTTGTGTGCAGGAAATTTTGGATTCATAGGTTGGGTTTCTTGGACTTAGTGGTTCATGGCAAAACCATCCAATCTCTGGTGGACACAAGGGCCATGAACAACTTCATGACAACACCACTAGCAAAAAAAGTTGGGTTGCAAATTTTTTCATCAGATGTGGATTTTAAGGTAGTGAACTCAAGAGCTAGAGTGGCAGGATTGGCACACGAAGTGCCAGTGCAAATCAAAGACTGGCAAGGTTGGTTGGACTTCGTGGTTATGGAGATGAATGATTTTGATGTGATATTGGGGTAGGATTTATTGAAGGGAAATAGAGGAGTTATTGTCCCCTTCTGTAATGAGGTCCCTCCTGTAATGAGGTTACGCTGATTGGAGGATCATAGACTTGGACTTTACCTACTCATAAGAAAAGGAAGGAAGTCAAGGTGCAGCATGTTTCTGCACTATGTTTGGAGAAGGTTATGCGAGAGTCATACGTGGAGAGATATGCAACAATTATCCAAGAGGTTAACAACGATGATGGAGTGGGGACACCTATTCCAGCTGAGATTTCCGAGGTGTTGGCCAAGTATGTAGATTTGATGCCCGATGAGCTACCAAAGAAGCTTCGACCAAGGCGTACGATGGACCATAGCATTGAGCTAGAGCTAGGGAAACAACATCCAGCTAAAGCTCCTTATCGATTGCCAAGACCTCAATTGGAGGAGTTGAAACGACAGTTAAAGGAGTTAACTGATGCAGGTTTCATCAGACCTTCAAGGTCCCCCTGTGGAGCTCTAATATTGTTCCAACAGAAGAAATATATGAATGAGCTACATATATACTATGATTGTCATGTTATCAATAAGAAAATGATAAAGAACATATATCCTTTGCCATTAGCTACAGATTGCTTCGATAAGATTGTGAAAGCCCGAGTGTTTTCCAAACTCTATTCGGCACGAGTACTATAAGGTGCAAATAACGTAATGAGATGAGAGGAAGACCACGATCATGACAAGGTATGGAAGCTTTGAATTCCTTTTCATGCCATCCAGGTTGTGAAATTCTTCTGCTAGTTTTTCACTTTGATGCACGATGTACTACGTCCATACTTTGATTCATTTATGGTGGTGTACTTGGATGATGTTGTGGTGTATAGTGATAACATGGAGGATCATCAAAGGCACTTGGCTTTGGTGTTCGAGGCACTGAAGAAGAGTCACCTATACTTGAAGAAGTTGAAGTGTGTGTTTTCCAAAACAGAGATTCTATTCCTTGGACACATTGTAGGTGAAGGGTACATATGGATGGAGCCAAAGAGGGTGAAGGAAATTGACGATTGGGTTGAACCAAAGAATGTCTATGATATGAGGGTGTCTTTGGGCATGAACAACTACCAATGAAAGTTTGTAGAGGGGTCTTCCAAAGTAACCTCATCACTGAGATGCCTTTTGAAGAAGGACAAGCGATGGAGTTGGATGGAGAAATGTCAATTGGAATTTGATGATTTGAAAAAGAGGATGGTTTCAACACCAATACTGAAGTTATGGGAATTCGACCAACCATTTGAGATAAGCACAGATGCTTCAGATTTTTCCGTAGGAGTGGTTCTTAGGCAGGATGGGCATCGAGTGGCATATGAGAGTTGAAGTTAAAGGATAGAGAAAGGAGGTATCCAGTTCATCAGAAGGAGATGATTGCGATCATCCATTGTTTGCAGGTATGGAAACATTACCTGATTGGGAAGCCTTTTGTTGTCAAGACTGACAACATCGTAGCAAGTTATTTTGCATCAAAACGAAATTTGTCAGCAAAGCAAGCTCGTTGATAGGACTTCTTGGCAGAGTTCAAAATGACTATTGAGTACTGTTCGGGTAGACTCAATGCAGTTGCAGATGCCCCTAGCAGGAAGGGACAACTAGTAGCATTGGAGGGGGAGGAAGACCAGGTAGCACGAAGTAGGAGTCTAGTACAGATGACAGAAGAGATGGAGAATAAGCTCAAGGAGAGCGTTGAGACTGATACTCAAGCGTAGAATATAGTGAAGTAGATAAAGGAGGGGAAGACACAAAATTTTTTTCTCTGAGATGGACTCTTGTTCTTTTGGAACCGACTCTATGTTCGAAAGTCATATAGACTTAGGAGGCACCTTTTGAAGGAATGCCACGGTTCTCCATGGGCTGGCCACCCAGGGGAGTGTCGTTCTTTGGCATTATTGGAGAGAGGATTCTTTTGGGAAAAGATGAGGGAGGATGTGGAGGAGTATGTACATACGTGCATCACTTAACGGTAGGAAAAATTAGAAACTCAGAGGCAGGGAGGTTTGTTGCAGCCTTTATCGATTCTAGAGAGACCATGAATAAGTGTCTTGATGGACTTCATCACTCAGTTACCGCAGGTACAGGGGTATAATAGGATCATGGTCATGGTCAATTATTTTTCCAAGTATGTTGTCTTTGTTCCAACAAAGATACCATATGGAGCCGAGAAGACTATGGAGTTGTTCTTCAAGAACATAGTGAAGTATTAGGGAATGCTATTGAGCATTATGTTGGACCAAGATCCACGATTTATAGGCAGATTTTGGACCACATTGTTCAAGATAGTTGGGACAAAATTGTTGATGAGTTCGAGTTACCATCCTTAGATAGATGGTCAGATTGAACGAATCAATGCATTGCTAGAGAACTACTTGAGAAATTATGTGACAACTGGTTGAAAGAATTGGCCTAAACTCTTGGATGTAGCTTAGTCCAACTACAACATGCAAAAATGTTCTACAACAGGCTACAGTCCATTTGATTTGGTGAATGGGCAGTTTCTAGTCGCTCCACACAAAGTAGTGACAAGAGGTTTCTTGAGGAGTCCTCATGTGAAGAAGTTCATGAAGGCTTGGGATGAGAATTTGGAGTTAGCATGGTTGTGCTTGCACGAAGCTACAAGGAGGATGAAGAAATGGGTAGATAAGGATAGGCGGGATGAATACTTTAGCGTGGGAGATATGGTTTTTCTCAGGATCACTGGAGATTAGTTTCAACCACCTAAGGGGACTACAAGATCTTTGACGAGGAGGTATGAAGGATCATTTCAAGTAAATAAGCGATTCGGGGAGGTTTCTTATGAGTTGTAGCTACTGTGCTACATGCATATGAGACATCTTGTTTTCCAGATTAGTTAGTTGAAGAAGTGTTAACTTGATGTAGAACATCTAGATAGGGTGGAGCCACCAGGAAGACCAGCCATGTTTTTTGACAGACCAAATATTGTGTTGCAGAGGCTTTTGGATCTTCGAATGACAAGGCTTGGGGGTAACATGAGATAAGAATTTCTCATTAGATGGAAGGATGCACCGGATGATGATCGCTGGGAAACGAAGGACTAACTGTCGAGGTGGAAGAAGAAGATTGCGAAGTATGACAGGAAGTTGTGATGGACAGCTGGATTGCCAGGGATGGCAATGACTTTAGGTGGGGGAGAATTTAACACCCACCAATTGTTGGCATGGTCGGACGAGACAGGCACACCTTCCAGGCATGTTTAACCAAACTTTGGGTGAGAGTTGGTGACGAGCACACGATGGGTGGGTGATGAGCCAGGTCAATGAAATGGAGAGGCCGGCACTCACCCAAACTGTGCGACAAGTTGGCTAGGCGAGGGGCGAGTTGACACGTGACAATTCATTCAAAAAATGACTAAGTGTCATGGGTGCTTGGAATTATATGGGTGGGTGGTCCAAGAGGTGGGTGGCCCACACCAAAGCCAATGAGCTAACTTGGTGAAAAGGTGAAAGGTGGGTCAACTTAGCCATCAGCCGAATCCCCGACTTGGGTGAGCCACTGTATAAGTAAGAGAGGCATTGATGGGAGGAAGAAAAGAAAATAAGTGGATCATCTTACGGCTAAGAAGGTTGGCTCTGCAGTTTGGGTGTGAGCTGCCTTTGGTGGCGAGCTGGGATGAGCCCATACGATGAGCGGTGAAATCAAAATGTAGAAACAAGGCATGTAGAGTTTGGAGAGTAGGCAGGCTTGGTGGATGAGCGACATGTTGCATCACTGGGAAAATGACGAATGGAGGTTGAGCACAGAGACTTGGGTGTGGGGACAATCTCTTTCTCTCTTTCTATTTTCTAACATAACGAATGAAAACAGTGTCTAGGAAAGTGTCTTCAGGATTGTCTGTCATTTTCCCATTTTGAGGGGAGTATTCATCTCTCGAATTATAGTGTTGGAGTGTGCAGGACATAGATCTTTGGGATACCATTGCAACTGGATGAATCATTTATTGAAGAGAGGCCTATGTTAGCTCATAAGGTTAAGTGTATTCTAATTGACGAATAGTTCTATACGCACTCCTTCCTTCATAATTCTGGTGGGATTTGCTTTTGTGTATAAATCATTCATTCACCTTTTTCTTAATGACCCATGAAAGAACATTTGTAAACATCATGCTATGAACTTGGAGTGCGGAAATGAAGTAGTGATATTTAGAAATAGATCACCATCGTTATTGAATTTCTAGTGAGACAGAGAACTCTAATCTGAAAAAATGATGACTAGCTTTCAAATCTCCTCCAACAAATTGAGGGCCTTTAGCTAGTTATTGACATGTGACATTCATATCCATGTTTCTATAGTAACACCTCATCCAAATCAAACAATGTCTCCCAAAAATGGGGGATAAGGGAAAAGTAATGACATGCCTTAGGAGGATATTTGACATATTAGTCCACAAATATTGCCAAATTTGTATGTTTTCTAGCCTATAGATATAATAGCTTAAATAGAAAGGAAATCTAAATTTTTGGCATAATGGGAAATTTAGGAGTATATAAATATGTAAACAAAAATTTAATTTGTCCCCTCTTCTAATGTACTTAATGCATCCACAACTCATAGTTTAATATGTAGTCTAACAAATAGATGGAATGGTTTTTTTTCTGATAATATTTCTTGGAGAATTTTGTTCAAAATATGGTACAGAATTCTAAAAACCATAATTTTAAGTTTCTTAACTATGAAAGGTTGAGTGCCTCATAGATTTTCTAGGCTGCTAAATTCATTTACGCATTTTAAGTAGTAAAACATCACAACATCACTATAAATTGTATTACTAGATTTCAACAAAATAAACCATTCCATCTATTAATTAAATTATTTTTATCTTTTATTCTATAAATATTTTCATTATCAATTAAGAAAAACATCAATTATACCTTTTTTCTTTCAAAATTATTTTGTATTGTTCATAGCTATTGCACCTCTTGTTAAAAAGTGGAAAGACAAATTAGAATGAATCTTACGAACTAAAACTAGCAGCTCATAGGTGATCCAGGCTACACCTAGATACTACCCAAGAAGTACCGCCCTATTCCATTTATCATAAAATCATAAATAAATAAGTTTACATTGAATTTAAGGGGATCAAAACTATCTCCTAGAAAATAGGAACTATGTCTAAACTAAGAGATACACACAACCATGAAATAAACTTTCTCCATTATTTTCAAATCTCCCCTTTAATGGAGAAAGGATTCACTTGCACACCTAACATCTCCCTAAAAAATTCAAATTTAATCTTCCCAAGAGGCTTAGTGAAGATATCAGCTGCATTTTCATAGGTGTTACAATATTCAAGAAAAATCTCTCTGGATTGAACCTTTTCTCTAATAAAATGAAATTGCGTATCTATATGTTTTGTGTTTTTATGAAAAACATGATTATTTTCTAGCTTGATTGAACATTGGCTATCATATTTAATCACCATATCATCCTTTTTTTCTTCTCTTGCATTGCGAAGAATTCTTCTCAACCAAATTACTTCACAAGTGGATGCACATGCAATTTGATACTCTACTTTTGCTGATGATAAGGATACAATAATATGTTTTTTACCACTCCAAGAAATGACTCTCGACACCATATTGAAATCATACCCTATTATAGTTATTCTTTCGTCCATATTTCCATCCCAATTTTAATCTGAATAGCCCGTTAATTTAACATCAAAATAATCGGTATATTTAATGCCAAAATTTATGTTTCCTTTAAGATACCTTAGGACACATTCTATTTCCATCCAATGAATTTCAAAAGGTTTTGTCATAAACTGACTCAATAAACTAGCTGAATATGCTAAGCCAAGTCTAGTTGTAGTTCAATAAATCAAACTTAAAACTAGTTGTTTGTACAACATAGCATCCACCTCTTTAGAACTGTCATCAATTTGAAATTTAACATTTTGTTTTATAGGAACTGAAGCAAATTTACACTGATCCATTAAGTATTTCTTCAACAATTCCCTGACATACTTTCCTTGAGTAACAAAATTATGGCCAGTATCCCTATACTTCAAGACCCAAACAATAATATAGTTCTCCAAGGAAATTCATTTCAAATACCTATGACATCTGCACCTTAATTTCTTCAACCAATTCATGAGAATTTAGACTAACAATTAAATCATCAACATATAAGGAAATAAGCACAATTTGCACCTTTGAATCAAATGTGGTATACCACTTTAGATCATTTTTACTTCTCTTATAACCATGTTGTAAGAAGAAAGAGTCTATTTTAGTTTTTCTCATACCAAGATCTGGGAGCATGTTTCAACCCATACAAATCCTTCTTTAATTGGCAAACCAAGTGCTCCTGGCCTTTTCCAACAAACTCTCCTGTCTGTATACAAGTGGGAGTTGTACAATAACACCAATATTTGCTTAAAGTGGATGAACATAGCGAACGTGAGTTCTAGGCAAAGATCACTATCCAATGCTTGAGACTTGTAACCTCGAAGCACTTAGGAATTTGTTTGGAAATATCTAGTGAACATGATGCACATTTATACTTTTTCTCATCTTTTCGTCTCTCTTTTCCATCTCGATTGGGATTCATTTTCACCTTAGGCTTTGGATGCAGAAGAGGAGAACCATGAGGTTTATGGTCTTTCCATGAACTTGAACTCTGGAGCTCTAGATTGTTCCGGTTGGGTTGTTTTGCTTGTCTGGCTGAATCCCTTAAACCATTGGGAGTTTTCTATTGATGTTGATCTCTACTCTCTTGGGAGGTGCCATATTTTCATTTGTGTTCCTTCATAAAAGGTCCCTGGATTACTCATCGGTTCTCCTTTGTGTTTTTATTTTCGAAATGGATCTTCCAAGCTTTGCATATGTTTATGGTGTGCATGGACAATTAGTTTTCAAGTGTTGAAAGACCTATTGTGGCCCAAAAAAGTTGAAGCTTCTTGTTTTTGTTTCTATGCAGATTATGTGGTTCTAATTATATTAAATCCTCCATTAGGAGCCAAATGTTTTTATGGTGCATCTTTGATCCAGATCTTGGGGGAAGGCCCCCAAAATCTAAAAAATTGAAATGCTAGAAGAAAAGAGGGGAATATACAATAACAAAACCACAAAGATGGTTTTTTTAAACAGAAAATAACTATAAAGGCTCCATTGTGGTGGGGAATTTGCCCTTCTATAAAATGTGATTTTTTACTTATTGTCCTTTTTGGTGACAATACCAAAGGAAAATTCCATGGGTGCGTAAATACCATGGGCGAATGTCACTTACAATACCATGGGTAAATTCTATGAGTGGATAAATACCATGGGAGGATGAATACCAAGGGTCTATGTCGCTTACAATACCATGGGAAAATACCATGGGTGGATGCTATTACAATATGATGGGTGGATAAATACAATCGGTGGACGAATACCATGTGTTGATGCCACTTACAATATCATGGGTGGATAAATACAATGGGTGGATGAATACCACGTGTGGATGCCATTTACAATACCATGGCTAAATTCCATGGGTGAATGAATACTATGGGTGGATTCAATTTTCCATTAGAATCAATCTTATTAACTATGTCAAAGGCATAGAAGAAAGAAGACAACTAATCACTGTGTAACAATGCACTGTTTTGTGGATATTCTTTGATTTTTAAATCCAAGCCTATCTCTAAACATGAGGTAAAATCTTGGAGAAATTGAAAAACTAGGAGTTAGATCATCTATAAGCGGTATCATTATAGTTGTATTTGGATCCATGGGACTCCTCGATCGATACATTATGCAACATCTTGCTAAGACAAGTTCTCAATGTTGTTCCATTTACATAACTTGAAGATGTTCAGGTAGCTGGAAATTATTGGTCGAAACATAAAGGTGTGAGAGGTGTCTGATCAAGTTGGAATGCAGGAGTTTGCGGATGATGTTGTTGATTCCTATGATGAGTATGCCATGTCATGTTATTTTTGGTTATTATTGAATTGACATTGGCCTAAATAATTATTGTCACAATTCTTAGTGTGTGTTGGAACTAGTCATTCCAACAATACACAAATTTGCAGGATAATTATTAAATAGAAGATATGATGAAGACATGACACTAAATATGGCATCAGAAGAAGATGGTGAAAGGAGCATCATCAAATATTAAGATATGATGGATAGCTAAGTGAAATTTTGTGTGAGTTTGTGCAAGTTTGTGGAATAGACACATGATGATGGTGTATTATTTGTCACATAAATTTATTTGTAAGAAAGCCTAGGAAGTTTTGTAGTGGTCTTTGTAAAGTATATACCTGGTAACTACAAGAGTTGGAGTGTGTAATGGAATATTAATGAGGCATATGTATCCCCATAAAGGTCATCGTAATATTAAAACCACTATGTAAGTGTAGGTTTGTGGTAAGGCAGAAACCATATTACAATGCAGGGTTGTGGTAAACCATAAACCATGTGTGAGAGTGAAGTGGACAAGGTTCCTGTAGGCATGGTTTAGGGTGAGACGAGAAAATCGTAGGCATGGTTTAGGGTGAGCCAAGAAAACCCCTGGTAGGGTTGAAGGTAAGTCGATAAAACCTAGAGCATGGTTATGGGTAACCTAAGAAAACCCATGATGATGATGATGGAGGGAGTTTGTAGGTACAAGTAGAAGTATTCAATTATAATGGCTGATAGAACCGTGTATGTGAACAACATCCTAGTGGACTGTTGACCGCAACGGTTGGAAACCCATACATTCTGGTTGATGGTTGTTCCTTTACATGGACATCGACATATTATTTAGTCATGTTTGACCACAACTAGACTTTGCATATTGAGATTGAGACAAGTAGTCATTAAGCGAGTGACTTGGAAATATAATTCCTACGTATCTCAATTGTGACTCTTTCTTTGTAAAGGAGTCTATTCCTATTCCTTAGGAGTTGTTAAGATCTAGATCTTTCCTCGATTGGTGTGTGGTTGAGATATTCTCTCAACCAAGTGATTGTGTGTCCAAGTTAGTTTACCTATCTTCAGACAACACCGCATGTATATATGTAATATTATTTGATCAATATAATTAAGTGTATGTGGATTATTCAATTCTAAGTGCTTATTTCCCTCATCCATGAAAGGGCTAGGGAATAGCCCCTCACGGGCTCTAATACCACAGATTAATGGGAAGAGTTTCTCCCACGGGCTTTTTTCTCACATACACCATAGGCTTCACGGTGTGCCTTCCCCCAAGGTACTGCAATGCTAACTATTGTTGACCCCCAAGCGACACTTCTCACAGCTGAATTGTACCCATGCGGGTCGACTCTACCACCACAAGTCAATTATCCTGCTCAATCTAAAAAAGAAACACCTCACAACTCGATCTCACATCTTTCACACCATTCCAAATCTTTGAGAAGCTCGTAGATGCAATCTTCATATTAACGCTAACAACAATCGCTAACAAAACAATCACCCATGGAGATCTTCTATGGCTAAAGCAGACGCTAAACAGATCATGCAATCTCATCCATAAACTTAGTCACATGGTAGGCTTTCACACTCACTCCACCAATTTCAACTTTGATGTCTCTAGAAACAGAGATCTATTTCTCTACAACTCCTCCTTCGATCCAATGATGGAGATGAAACACATATATCACTTAAGATCAACCAATTTAAGATTAGCCACATGTTTTGAGAGATAATGGACAAATATAAACATAAACCAAACTCTTTATTTCCCTTGGCCCTGAAGGGTCCAGGGCACATGCCCTCATGAGCTTTCATACCAACTTCAAAAAAGGAAAGAAAATTTGAAATGAAAATTATGAACTGAAACAACAACTCACAAGTGAGCCAAGCTACAGCTAGAGATTTCCCAAGCAGTATCGACCTATTCCGTTGATCATAATATTAGAAATAAATAGGTTTATATTCAATTTAGGGAGATCAAAAATATCTCCTAGAAAATATGAACTGTCTAAATTAAGACACGCACACAACTGTGAAACAAACTTTCTCCATTATTTTCAACTACTCTCTCATCACTTCCATCATTATTAGAAAATTATGTTGTATTCCGCAGTGATGAATTAAAACATATAATTTTAAAGATATCCCATAGACAACAATAAATAATAGAAAAGTTAATTATCTCATTATATTTTAAATAAAGTAAATAATTTTAAATATATTGTTGGACAACTAATCCTAAATGGGTTAGTGTGGAAGCCGAACAGACTAAGTAGTCCAAGGGACCTTGGGATGTGAATCCCAACGGTCACCATATTGTACTGTAAATGTACATCTATTGTTAATAAAAATGTATTGCATGCTTTATCTTTCACATCTTTCTCGTTGTCCATGTCTGTTTAACATGGTATTAGAGCAGGCGTATTCCTGCCCTGCACAATTAATTTGAGCCATTTGTTCATGGCCTTTCTATGCAGTTTATTTTTGCCATAAATTTCCTGAATATTTATTCAGCTAAATTTTTGCTACAACCTGTTAAAACTGCTACCTGCGCTGCTGCTCCTCCATATAATTAGCTGCCTTCATTACCTGCGCTCTGTCTGCCACACCTGCGCTGCCCTGACATATTTATGATTTTTCTGTATACGCTATGAATCTGACATGTTATCAGATGCGTTTTCATAAAAACGCTCCCCCTCACTGTCCACCTACTCTAATGAAGCATTCCCTGCTCTTTCACCAATACCATTAATAGTAACCTCTACTTGCCTTGCCCCTGCATATGCACCAGCCAAAGTGTTAGCAGTAGAGAGACCAAGGTCATTCTGACAGTGTGTTGAAATTATTGCATTCTCAATACCAAGAGTGTTGGCTTTAATGTCAGCGATCAATTTCCCAAATTCCGTTGGCAATGTGTATCCCACAGTATCTGGAATATTTAATGTAGTTGCCCCTGCCTTAATAACTTCCCCCATATCTGGTAAAGAAATTCAGGATCAGACCTCCGAGCGTCCTCGGGGCTGAATTCGACATCATTACAGCCAAGACTGCGGGCATAAACCACCATATCTCTGGCAATGCTGATAACCTCGTCCCTGGACTTCTTCAACTTATACTTAAGGTGTATATCACTGGTGGACATGGAAGGATAACGAAGTTATATGGGACATGCTTGGTGTTGAAGCAACTGAAGCAGGAGACTGCTCTCACGTTGAAGGATTTAACATTCCTCAATCTTGCAAAAGAGATCCGAAGATAGTAGACCTGTTGCCCGATGTCTCTTATGCTCTCAGAACAGCGAATTGTTGCAGGGGTGGCTTGCTGTCTTCTCTTGTATAGAATACGGCCAATGTTGTGTCCAATTTCAGAATCCGAGTAGGGAAAGCAACTCGGATTCATTCCAAAAAAAAATACAGCGGTTATGCCATCTAATTTTATCCTCGAAGCACTTGGTCCCGGTTATACTTGTAGTCGACCACAAGTTCAAAATGCTAGTCATTTCCTCTCTGAGACTTGGAGAATTAGTTGCAAGTATTCTTAGGTTTTAGCAAATCCAACTCCCATGTGTTGTGTATCTTTGTCTACATTTTTATAACGAAGCTGTCACTCGTTGTTCAGTTTATTGCTTGATCCCTGGAGTTTGTAATTGGTTGCCGTGATCATGTCCAGCCTTTAACCGTGGTCGCTTAAAGTTGTTGGAGAGATAAGCAAAATCCCTATTCTTGTCGAAATATTGGTTCGTCGCTTGCCCTCCTTGGAAGCCATTACAGTTTCCGCTAAATGTGTTATATGTTAAATGTTAAAGTGGTATATGAAACGCTACGAGCGATATATGTTAAAATGGTGTTTGAAAAGCTGGGTTAGAGAAACACATTTTTTGAAATCAGTTGTGCCAAAGTTTTCTGGAGTTACAAATCTGACCTGACATGATATTAGAGCAGAGACCCAAACTTATTTTTTCTGGGTTATAACTCTTACCAATGTTTAATGTTTCCAATTTTGGTGCGTTGGTCCTCTGTGTTTTTTCTGAAAATTGTAGCTCCTAGCACTGCCGGAAAGACCGTGTATTGGTTGAATAAGGAATACTATAAATTTGGTGCAGTGAATTATCTATGTCTTAAAATGCTATATGTGTTGATGGCATGACTACTGTGTATGGTTATGTATATGGTGCGTTGAAAAGTTTTGAACTGTATACACTTCTGCGAAAGCTATGACCATGTTTGTGAAATTGAACGTGGAGTATCTCTATCGAAATCATGTTGTCGGTTGTTTATGTTGCATTAACTATGCCATACATTGGTTTCTATGATCAAGTAATCTGTTTACGGTACATGGGCAGATAGGCTGAGACTATAACAAAGCATCAATTAATATTCAAAGCTTCTAACGACCGATCTCCATCTCCTTCATCTGCTCTGAGTTATGTCGCAGAAGTCCTTTGTTAGTCAAGGAAAATTTTAAATTGAGATCAACGTTGCACTATGAGTACTTGGGATGCTTCATTCGACGGCGATCACGAATAGTAGTTGCTTGGCTATAAATTGATTTGAGGGAAAGCATTGAACTGTGGTACAATTCAGAAAAGCTTCGTAATCTTTTCACTTGTTGAGGGTTAAATTCAAACCTGTTCTGCCATGCTACGTTGTGCTATTGCAGGTTCGAGGTTCTCTTATTTGTAAGTTCAAGAGATACTGGAAAAGTTGGTTTCAAAGACATTTGCAGATTAGTCATAGTTGCGTGTTGTGGACGAATTTCCAGGAACAAACTTATCCTTATTACCGTGCAAACTCGCGATTGTTCCAGGTTCCTTTGTCAATAAAACACTTCTTTGCTTCCTTGATTCATTTGCTGCACATTTATAAAGGATATTGCTGTGTACTGTACGTGGATATTACTTTTCTGCATTAAGTAATAATTGTGATCAGTTTTTAAGTGACATTAAAGAAAAATGGCCAGAATCTGTGAAGTATTAGAGTTCATGAAAACTCTTATACAATCTACTGTTGATGACACATTACAAATCAGCAAAGGATCTCTTTCAGAAATTCAGACATGTCTACAAAATGCACAGGAAAATATTGATTTTTTGCAGCTTGAATCAACAGCTACAGCAAGAAGAGCTCATCAAATAGACATCATTATGAACCTGTTCTGTTCAAAAGATTTGAAATAGACTCCCATAAACATGAGACAATAATTTTACAGTGCATTTAGATAAAGCGTTGTTGTACATGCAGATGCAGAAGTTCAGTCTGCACTTCCCAAGCCCATCATCAGACCTTGGGAACAACTTGTCCACAACAAGCACATAACCGGTCTTGGATATGACAAGGACTTGTCCTTTCATATTCCAGACTATGCGCAGCCCATTCAGTTTCAGAGTGTTGGTTTCATTTATGACAGTTCACATGCTCCTTATGATAGTTCAGCTCCAGCTGTTCCGGACTCTGCCCCTCTTCCACAGCAACAACAACAACAGATCGTGAAATGCCAACACTGTGATCGAGTTGGCCATCTGAAAGATCACTGTTTTGATCTTCATCCATGTAAGCAGTTTCATAAAACCAATCATTCTTCAAGCAGATGCTTCAAAAACAAACGTCGTACAAGAACAAAGATTCATCTAGGATGGATCGCTTCTTGGCAATGGGCATCAACAGCCAAGAAGATATTCCAAACACATGTCAGAACTTGTTCCAGAATATTGAACAGTCTTGCAGTTGAGTTTTATCCATCTTCTCATCTTGTATCTATCTGACAGGGGGGGAAATGATGGTCATCTACAAGCTTCAAAGCCACATCAAGCGAGCCTGAGCCACAACCTGCCACACCAGTTTCAGAGTTGTAGCCAGAGACAAAGATGCCTGAACATGGCTTCAGATGGCAATTTGGGACACTTCCTCTAGCAGAAGACTTCAGCTTCTTGCCAGTTTTGGAAGAGTTCTAGAGACAAAATTGAGAACTCTTCCTCTAGCAGAAGACTCCAGCTTCTTGCCAGTTTTGGAAGAGTTCCAAGAATCGCATTAAGCATTCCAGAGTTGTTGGTCATCCTTAAACCATCGCAGGTTGAGACTTCCCTTTTCAGGTTGAAGTTTTACCTTTTATGCGGGGTGACACTTCCCTTTTCAGGTTGAAGTTTTACCTTTTATGCAGGGTGAGGCCTCCCTTTTATGGTTGAAGGTTTCCCTCTTTAAAATAATAGGATCACTTCCTCTAGCAGAAGACTTTAGCTCCTTGCGAGTTTTGGAAGAGTTCCGGGAACTGCACTAAGCATTCCAGTGTTGGTGGCCATCCTTAAACCACCGCCCTATTATACCAACATTTCAGAGAGCACATTCAGCCTAGTGCTGCCATTCATATTTGCACATTTTGTATTACAACTCTCTTCTTGGACTCATACATAACCCTTCGGATTAGGGGGGGGAATGTTGGACACCTAATCCTAAATGGGTTAGTGTGGAAGCCGAACATACTAAGTAGTCCAAGGGACCTTGGGATGTGAATCCCAACCGTCACCATATTGTACTATAAATGTACATCTATTGTTAATAAAAATGTATTGCATGCTTTATCTTTCACATGGTTTATAATGTTATATTTTAATAATATTATACATTATTAATAAATAAATATTTTAATAATATTAAGCTCGAGAATATAATTTTATATTTAATAGTTTATAATGCTATGTAGTTAATTTTGAAGCTGATTTTTTATTCAATTAAATTATATAAAAATAAAACTAATTTATTATTATTATTATTAAATTAACCTAGATCCATCTTAGCCTTGAATCTATCAAACTATGAGAGTTTTGAGTTACAACCATATTTGACAGTAAAATCTCTAGTATAATATCCAAGCGATGTAATATCGAAGCGATGTTAGATGCAACTAGAGTGAAATCTCCAGTATATGATGGAAGAGATGTCCTAATGTTCTGCCTGGTTTTGCTAAACATTTTGACTCGATAAAATTACATAACTAATAATAATAATAATAATAATTAGTTAAACCAACATAGATCCATCATAACTCCAAATATACCAAGCCTTGAGATAAATCAAATCACTTTTGTGCACAATTTTTTTAGAATGAAAAAGATATACCAAGCCCTCAGATTAGATCAAATCACTTTGGTGCATTACTTTTTCAGAAATTGAAAAGAATTCCCTGAGATGCTTAGTAGATCCAAAGCTAAAATGGATCTAAATTTAGTTTATTATTATTATTATTTAATTTGATTTAGTCAAAACTTTTAATAAAACAAAATAATACATTACAACATCTCTTTCATATGATATTATTAGGTTAGAACCATTTTTATATTTATTATGTTATATATGAAACAAATATTAATAAAACTATATTTTTATATATTTTATATACATTACTTTAATTTTAATATATTAATCATTAAAAATAACAAAATAGTTAATATATAATGAATCATCTATAATTTAGTGTAAGTTAATACTTCTCTCTATGCATGTTAATTATTATAAAAGTATATATATATGGATTTTGTTAAAATATGTTCTAAATTTGAATGATTATTTTCTTAAATAATCAATATAGTATTTATATAATTTGTGGTTACTAGCATAATTGTCAAAAAAAAAAAGGCATGATGACAAGCTATTGTCAATCCAAAGGATTGGAAGTTCAATTCATCCCATGTCTAATCAATTAAACCTAAAAAAAAAAAAACATAATATTCATATTTAACATGTAAAACAATGTTAATAAATATTTAATATATTATAAATAAAATATTTCGATTTTCAAATTTAAAATATCTTTCACACTTTTATATCATATATAATTGTCATAAATTAATGACTAATTTATATCACTGTATTAGATATACTAAAATACCTTTAACTTACACACAAATTAATCGAAAATAAATTAAATAAAAAGTTTTAGAATATTTCACATGCCTGCATATTTACCAAATATACTACCATGAATCATATTAATTTGATATTATTTATTAAAAAAAACGAATAAAACTTTATTTTTTCCTAAACAAACCAATAGGATATGTGTGTTAAAATAAAATACAAACATAACACATTCCATCAAATCTAAAGAGTAATTGAACCTTATTGCACAATAGAAGATAAAAAATTTGCTAATTGTTATTACTCGGTCCCAAACATGAGTAAAGTTAACTGTGATCCTCTGACGAAACTCCTCGTTCTCGGTCTGCGTCTCACATACGATAGGTTGAACTCGGTCCTCCGAAAATCTCCCCATAGAGAAATGAACCACTATACAGGGATCAAATCACGTATGAAACCATAACTAAAACTGTCCTAAAACGGCCCTGGTTTGGGCATAACCCTCCGTAAAGAAAAAATATGATAGCGATGCCTTACCTCGCCATTGATTTCTGTTAAGGTGCTTCCAGAGATCCTTCAAACAAAACACTATTTGTCTTCATCTCGTTAACTTGGGTCGGTATTAATAAAAACTAATCGTTGGATGCAACATCGACCCATCAAATTGTTGTTCGGCTGAAAGGGTCAATGCTGCACTCAATGATTAGCATTTATCTGAGCACAGAAATTTATTAACCACGATATACAATGCGTATACTGCAACAAGATGAAGGGAAGCGCCCACAGATATTTGTTCATGTGTCTGGAAGGCGTGATATTTATGAATCTCTAATTCTTGAAACGAGGAGGCAGGGAGGAGAATAGCGTACCTTAGAATTAGAATATTTGTTGTGGTAGCTTGAAAATTGACTAAGTGGAATCGTAAAATAATGCAGTCAATGCCTTAATGACAGAAAGTTATTAGAAACTAAGCAAACTGGGGAAAGAAGGAAGCATAAATGAAACATTATTTAATAGCACTGTCTTTGGTTCCTCCGCCTTACAATACTATACAAAAGGAACGTATTAAATTGGGCCAACTAGTGGCGGAACTAACTTATCTATGAAATGGACGTGCAAGGATATAGTTCGACAATAACTAAATGGACGTGCAAGAATATAGTTTGATAAGAGAATGGTGGCTCTTTTTTTATCAATTTAAAAAATTATCTTTAGAGTAGCTGTCAAATATATAAAATTGTTTTTAAAATTAGACCACAAAATTTGTGAGACCAAACTTCCATAACTAACATTTAACCGCATATTTCAAACTAAAAAAGGTGGCACTCTAACGATAAGCTAAAAATGACTGGCTGATATATATATATATAATAATATATAATATAAATATAATATCGCTGTTTTCAAAAGGCTAAGATTTGGAAGGCAGTTAAAGGTCTTCCGCATTTGAAGTTGAGCCAAAACCTGGTGGCGTCACAGCATACGATAATGCCATTGAATCGTAAATTGGATAGGAATAAATAATGGGGCCCCTCTTACCAACAACGCAACTTTTGCGTGTTGGGATGGATTTGTAGTAAAGAAGGTCATAGTTTGAGTTGATTTTATTGGATCATTCAGTGGCAACCGGATATTGCTTATCGAGAGCGACATTGCTGGACATGTAGGGACAACATGAAACATGGTTTTTCCACACGTCTCTCATGTGCCCAGCTTAAATTTTACTTTTACATGTTAATTTTATTATTTTTAATTAAATTATTGTTAAAAAATGAAACGTTCATAGTGGTATTGACAGAGTTTTGGGTGGAACTTCTTTTAAAACAAGGGTTGCAAGCACCCAGAAGTCC
>APFE030635337.1:2616-34037 GCA_000404065.3 Pinus taeda
TAGTAGCAAATGGGTGTTCAAGAAGACAAATGCAGAAGGAAAGGTGGAGAAATAAAAAGCTCAGTTGGTAGCAAAAGGTTATTCCCAAGTGCAAGGAATTGATTTTGGTGGTATTTTTCTCCTATTGCAAAGGTAACTTCTATTAAATTACTTTTATCTGTTGCTGCTGCTTTTGATTTTGAGGTAGAATAGATGGATGCGAAGACAACATTTCTTCATGGGGATCTAGAAGAGGAAATATACATGAAGTAACCTAAAGGCTTTGCGGTGAAGGGTAAGAAAGAACTGGTATGCAAGTCAAAGAAGTCTCTGTATGGGTTAAAACAATCACCAAGGATGTGGTATCAAAAATTTGATAAATTTATATGGGGACTTGGCTTCACCAGAAGCAAAGCAGAAGACTGTGTGTATTTTAAATTAATTGGTGGCCATGTTATTTATCTGGTCTTGTATGTGGGTGATATGTTGCTGGTTGGAAATGAGAAAGAAATTATCCAGGATTTGAAGACCCAATTGTCCTCCAAATTCGACATAAAAGATCTTGGTGCTGCAAACTATATTTTGGGGATGGAAATTAAAAGAGATCGGGAAAAGAGGAAGATCTGGTTAAACCAGAGGAAGTATTTCGAGACAATACTGCAGAGGTTTAATATGCAAGATAGTAAAGCGGTGAAGGTTCCTATTCCTGTAGGTGTGAAGTTATCTTTTGAATAGTGTCCCAAGACACAAGAAGGGGAAGAGGACATGTTCCATGATCCATATGAAAGTGTAGTTAGTAGCCTGATGTATGCAATGGTCTGTACTAGACTAGACATCGCACAGGCAGTGGGAGTATTGAGCAGGTTTATGTCAAAACCAGGGAAGGAGCACTAGACAACAGTGAAGCGGGGTTTTAGGTATTTGCGTGGCACTAGTGATTATGGTTTGTGCTACCAAGGAAGATCGGGATTGGATAGAATGTTGGATATTCATGGCTTTGTTGATGCAGACTGGGCTGGAGATCTGGATGAGAGAAGATCTACAAGTGGGTATGTGTTTAACCTATTTTAGAGGTGCAGTCAGTTGGGTGAGTAAGAAACAATCTGTAGTGGCACTATAAACTACAAAGGCAAAATACATGGCAACACTCATGCAATTAAGGAAGCAGTTTGGTTGCAGAGATTGTGTTCAAGTATGGGGTTAGTACAGGGAGCTATAAGGATACACTGTGACAGCCAAAGTGCAATTTTCTTGGCAAATAACCCCGGATATCATTCAAAGACAAAGCACATTGATATTCAGTAACACTTTGTGAGGGATATGATAGAGGACAAAAAAGTGTTGCTAGTAAAGGTGGACACTTTGAAGAATACTGCAGATACATTGACAAAATATATGAGCTCTGAGAAGTTCTCTTGGTTAGAGAGACAATGAGCATTTTAGGGCTGGAAAAATGACTAAGCTCTCTTGTGGCCCCGTGTGCAAAGAAAACAACAAGTGGGAGAATGTTGGGTTGTGTTAAGTTCTTTCCACGATTAGCCCACGTAGTTAACCGGGGGGTTAGAAGGGGGACGGAGCGCCCCTTCGTTGTGTCGATTGTGTAGCAGGGGGCTGGGTCACAGGGGGTTTGAGGTGTACCCATAACCCCACTTTATGGGTTCCGGGGTAGCGCCCCAGAAAATTTTGGTTTTGGACCCTATGTTAGGATGGGCAGACCCACCTATGGTTTTGTGCATCATTTTTGCACATGTTTTTGGACGCGATGGTTTTCGGTCCATGGTATTGGACCCGATGGTTTTCGGTCCATGGTATTGGATACTTCAGCATATACAAACATGTATTATAACATTGAAAGGAATAATAATGAAAAATCAAGATGGTAGTCTCGGTTTTGGGATCCAACACAAAATCTCTGTGTATATGTGTTTTATGTGTTATGCTCTCACATTGTTTATTTCCTGTGTTTTAGAATTCGTATGCAGGTAATTTCTGTACGGGGTTAAAACCTACAAGAACATGTGAACAGTTTTATGGGACCCTAGTGAGTAAGGCTGCTGGCAGTCCTAACCCCCAATCCTTCGACCATCACAACACAAATATGCAATGTAATCGTAAGATGTTAAGAAACAAACTTTGGCGAAGGTGGTAGAGTGTTGTCCTGTCTTGCCAGAGGTCGTGGGTTCGATTCTGTCGGACCCCAACAAATTTTGCATAACCATTCCAAGGCCACGTGGTGGCCTCCAGGCTTGCCACGTGTCAACACCTGATTGGTCCCCAAAAGGGAATATTCCAGTGGATATTCCTTAGAATATAATTTTTTTTAATATTTCCAAAAATCAAATTAATCTTGGTCAAATGTCCATAAATTACAGTTTACTGGACTTTTCAAATTGCGATAACTCCTTCATACGGGTTAGTTTTTCAAGCCGTTCATGGTGCTGGAATCAAGAAGACGTGATCTATCTAGTCACCCAGGTTTGACACTCTTTCTAACACTTTGAAATTTGAGCTATCAGTTATAGAATTTATCAATATCTGATCACTCCTCCCCATTAGGAATCTTTTAGACCCCAAAAGACTGATATATTGATCTATACAGTAGATGAGAGTACAACACCATCTTCTTTCATCCCCCATACACTTGCCTTGCATGGCTAGTGCCTTTGAACCAAAACGCAAATGTAGTCAACGCTTGCCTTCTTATATGCACTTGTCCTCCTGTTAAGATCTATCTTCCTTGTACTCATTCAGAATTTCTGCTGAGAAGTTTATAGAAGGTAGCTAAACATCGCTTTCCTGTTCTTCGATCCAAGGTGGCTCAAACAAACGTGAGATTGCACCATAAATAAATGCATACTTAACTGAAATTTGCATATGTACTAATGAAAGTATGTTTTTTTGTGTCAAGAAGTCAAACCACTTCTTACCAAGCCACTTCTATGGCGACTTTTATTGCCGCAAGTCTTCTCATGACATCTTGTCAAAAACAACATAATGCAAGAAACAACTTGACAACATAAATTCACATCATGTGAATCATCATCATGTCTCTTACATCTTGTGTACAAATGATCAACTAAATCACAAGCCGACAAAAACATACCTTTTTCAAACAACTAACTCTCCAATTCAAGCATGTACAAAAAGAACTTGACGATTCTTTTTCAAAGTAGAAAGTATTCCACCTCTTGTGAAACACTTCATAATTATCTCCCTTTTTCAATCTTGGAGACAAAATCAACTTTTCCAAGTTGATATGACATTGCATGCATGTTTAAACAAAGCAATTGACCATCAGGTCAATTACACATACATGTTCAAATATAGTGAAATCATCAACATTCCTTTGTTCATACATACCATTCTCATGTATGTATTCCATTCTTCAACTTTCTCTCAAGCACAATCATAAGTACAACATCCTCAATCATATGTAAATGTACTTACAAAGCTGAAATGAACATAATTTTGCTACAATAAAGCGAGTCTCATACTCAACGTTTTCATTCACCTCTTTGGTAAAATCCTGCAATTTGCATTCCATTGGCAAAGAAAGGTATCAAGTCAAAATACATGCAACCTTAATTGGATTAGAACTCTAACCATTTCTTACCAATCCAAATCAAAGGTGCTTCCTTTAACTGCACATTGACATCAACATGTGAATCATCCTGAAACACATCAATTATGGAAACTTCATTTCCATTCTTGCCACTCTATTTTCCCACCTTCTTCAAATTTTGTGGAAGCATTGTTGGATTCAAAAACCAACACTTTTCAGCAACATGTCCTTGCTTATGGCAATAAGTGCAACACATGTTCATCCTCTTTACAACATGATTTGCCTTGTCCAATGGACCTTTGGCTTCTTGCCTCCTTTTATTCAAAAGTTTCCTGTATGTGGCCATTTTCTTCCAACATCTAGAAACACTATGGTTAACCAAACCACAAAAGGAACATGCAATTTTTTTCCAATTCTTATGTCGAAATTTACCATGCTTAACATAATCAAAATAATGTGATTGAAATCAGATTTATACCTTTCTCTTGCACCTTTTTTTCCTTCATGAGAATGTGAATTGAATGAAGAAGTGGCTCCCTTCGGAACACCATCAATCTCTTCAATGATTTTAGAGCTTTCACAACTCCCTTGTTCGAGTGCATTCTTATGAACACCTTCTTCTTGCAAAGTATGTTTCAAACAATTTCATTCCCCATGTTTACAATCTTTACAAACCTGAGGTAGAGAACCTAAAATGAAACTCCTTCTAGGAGCTGTTTCAATTGCCTTCATGGCTGCTTTGGAACTTTCTCCATAAGATTGTCCATAGCCAAGACCCAAATACTTAGGCCTTTCCTCAACCATTATTGGCTCAACAATGCCTTGTGCATGTTTACCCAATCCTTTTCCTTCATAGCCCATTTTTTCATCAACTTGGACCCTATGCATCTTGTATGATTTTGAAAAGAACCAACATAAACATTCTTAGAGGAAATTGAAGACAAACTAGGATTGTTTACCCCTTCTTCAAACTGATGCTTGAATAAGGCTTCTTTGGCAATAAGGAGTTGTGTCTCCATCTCATGCATCCTTTCTAGGTTCATATTTGCAATATGATGTTGGCTCTCCATTTCCTGCAATTGTTCAAAAAGAAACTGCTTCTCTTCCTTCATGGAATTCAACTGCTCTCGAAGATTGGTTCTCTTCCTTTCATCTTCATACATTTGTTTCACCATATCCATCATGATGAACAAGTCTCACTTCATGTATTCATAAAAGAATCTTATGAAGGAGGAGGATTTTGAAAACTCACTTGTAGAAGTTGTCATTACCAAAATGAACAAAAGAACTTCAACAAAATTCACAAAGCTTTCAAAATCTATTGGCAAAACTTCTGATCTGAATGGCTGTAGAGTCAAATTCTTATTCAGGTAGTCTTTTGCAAACAAAACCTCTTGTGCTTAAAGGGTTTCCTTGAGGTCCTTTGGGTAAGGAGAATGCCTTCAACGCTTCTTCCTTCTTTTCCTCCCCTAGACTTAGTTATCAGTATCTTTCCCTTCACCTTCTCAAACTCATGCAACAGTCAGTTTACAAACAGTCAAACAATCAAATTCTTTTTATTGTTTAAACACCTTTCAAATCAAACATGCAACCTATTTCTTTGTCAATCAAGCAACTTTCTCTGATACCACCTGATCTGAATGGGGGTTTGATAACTTGTTATGCTTACAAGAACCTCCCATTCAGTTAAACAAATAAATGATTTAGCTTATATATGACTTTGCAGAGTTAAATACTTGAAACAGGTGTATGTGTTTTTTCATTTATCCATTTAAGTGATTTAAGTCCATATGTTTCTATTGATATTAAACACATATAACAGCCATATAATGCAGCAAATAAACAACAACACATAACAACAAATTTAATCTAGGAGTTCACCCAAATATCATGGGATACGTCTCCTTGAGCTTTTGTCATCTTGACTTTACTCTTTGGGATTACGGAAAAGTTTCTTTTACAAGTTCCACACTTAACTCCAAAGGTTATTGAACTGAACCAATGTTCTTAGAGTACCATCTATATCCCCATCATGGTTGTCATCACTCTACAAAGAGATCTAAGCTCCCTTAGACTTGATTCCTTCAATCAGTGCTCTGAGCTACCCTGAGCTTCTTGATGGCACTAACTCCTTTAGAATTCTTTAACTGTCACTGAAACCTCATCTAATATCTCCATCATATATCAGACACTGAAAATAGACTGATCATTGTCTCAAAACGAGCACTGCATTCCCAAACTAGGCCTTCCTCCACGGTTGGCACCGGGTTGCCTTAAACATCCCTGTAGCATCTCGGCCTTTATAAGTCTTCAAATGTTTCTGAAAATCCATGAAATGGATTTATAATGCTCATTACAGTTAGGAATGACTATTGGTTTTCTTAGAACAAGTACTAGTAGCTCCTACAAATTCCTCCAACTCCTGGTGGCCCTAAGCTCCAAAATCTTAAAGATGAAAATCTCCATGAAGATGACTTATTCAACTTCTTTGGACTATTCCAATGGCTTCAAAAAGATCCAATTAGCATAGCTAGCCTCTTGTTTCACTCTCTCTGGTCGGAAACTGCTCCTGGAGTACATTTAGGCAATATCCCCTAGGGATACTCCACCAAATTTGGTGAACTGGCACTTAACTCCAGTTAACTTAGCATATCCCTAAATTTATCCACCCTACCAAGCTAAACCATCAGGGGTGACTGTTGCAATTAATTTTGGACGTGTATATGAGGGGTATAACCCAGAAGGTTAGGGATAATGCTGGCGGTATAACCGTTTCAGTCGATAGTTAATTCGGCATCGTCAGAACATGTGAACTATTTTATGGGACTGCTGGCGGTCCTAACCCCCAATCCTCCGACCATCACAACACAAATATGAAATGTAACCATAATATGTTAAGAAACGAAGTTTGGTGGAGGTGGTAGAGCATTTTCCTATCTTGCCTGAGGTCGGGGGTTCGATTTCGTCGGACCCCAACAAATTTTGCATAACCATTCCAATGCCACGTGGTGGCCTCCGAGCTTGCCACGTATCAGCACCTGATTGGTCCCCAAAAGGGAATATTTTGGGGAATATTCCAAGGGATATTCCTTGGAATATACTTTTTTTTAATATTCCCAAAAATCAAATTAATCTTGGTCAAATGTCCATAACTTGTAGTTTACTAGACTTTTCAAATTGTGATAACTCCTTCATACTGTGTCAATTTTTTGAACCGTTCATGGCGCCGGAATCAGGAAGATGAGATCTATCCGATTGCTCAGGTTCAACACTCTTTCAAACACTTTTAAATTTGAGCTATCACTTAGGTCATTGGTCAATATATGATCAATTTTCCTTCTTTCCAACCAAGTCTATCATTATTTCACATTTAATCTGGCCACTAAGCATATTAAATACTTGTTATCATTGTGATATGGAGTATCAAAGTCGATGAAAGATCCCTTTCTAGATTGAAGGTCCAGATTTCAATCCTAAATTGGTTAGAGGTTACCTCGAAGTTTTCACCATAATAGCCTATTGAAATCTTGAGTGATAACAATTTGGCATTGTTTCCAAGGAGGAAAAGACTTCGTGTAAATTACCCTGGACTAGAGGAATGTTTCATATATGATTGTTAAAGGTGAAAAAAATTCGAAAACAAAGGTGGTTGTGTATATTTTACCTCGAAATTCCATTGTCAAACAATCCAGAGTTTAGAAAATTCATGGTGACTCCACTATCCAAAGAATTCAAATTTAAAAGTACGGATCTAGTTGCCTCATTAATCAAGATGACAGGGTATGTGGTAGACCCTATTTCTATTGAATATTTTAAAGAATATTGGAATATGTTTGATGATGATCAAGTAGATGAATATTTCTCAAAGTTTTTATATATTTATTTAGGTTCATGCAAATGTTCTTCCAAACATAATATTTTTCTTTTAGAAAAAAAAGTTGAGAAACTTCAAAAACGACTTAAGATCTTGAAGATTCAAAGACATTCCCAAGATTCCTAATATTAGAGTTAGTATTTTGAAAATATTTTCCTACAACAACAAGAAGAGATATTGTTTCCCTCAATTATCAAGAATGAGGAGGGTTTTGCTTTTAATCATGAATTTGACAATCCACAATTGAAACAAAGGGTTGATCTAGAGAGGACATATGAACAATTCATATATAATAATCTAATTATAAAAAAATTTGAGGATCATTAAGAAAGATATGGAATCTATGAATTTTATAATCCTGTAGTTGTCTATATGGAGGGATTTTTCAACTTAAATTTTCAACCATGTTTTCACTATGAAGACCACATGCATCACCAGTTTCCATTACCATTATAGTGTCCAGTTTTGAATTTTTTCAATCATAGTCAAGGAGTCATATTATTTGTGTAGCTACTTGAATCGTTGCATTGGTATTCTTTCATTACTTGATCCAATAATGGGTTTTAGATGTTAGAGTAGGGTGTATTCAATAATCTTGAATACCAAGCATTTTTTTTTGAAGTTTTGTTTTTCAGCAATGAGTTTGCAACATCTTTTAGTTCTCAGGTTGCAATAATTTGGTTTTTGGTGGCATTAGTCTCATGTTGTTGGTTTTTAGAGGTTTGGAACAGTCCAATGGAATAAGCACTTGGTCTACGAGGTCCTTTGTTGCCTCTTAAGGTGACAACATCCCCATCGGAGCCACATGTTAGCACTATTTTTTGCATTTTCAAAAGTTGAAAATTTATATGAAAAATCAGTTATGTTTTAAGCCTTGTTAAGTCACTTTCGATTTCGAGGTAAAATTTATATGAAGAGATACTTAAGGTAAAATAGCTAGTGCGAATCACAATTTTTTTCCAATAATCATTATACAATAAAAAAATTTGGATAGAGAAAGTAACCCTTCAGTAGTATCAAAGTGGATTTTGTGTGCAATTGGCACCCATCGTGATTTAGAAGTTAAATGAGAAACATTTTGCAGTGCTTTATAAAGGACTATTATGATTTTTTTTGCAGTGCTATGAAAAATAAGTTTTAAGTCATGAGTTTACATCATTGAAGCTCTTTCTCCAACACCTAGATACGTGTGATAAATCAAGAGGGGGTTTTGAGGTGGTAGTTTCTCACATAAGCCTACAAGACATCATTCAAACATCATTTTGCAGCATTGGAAGGCTTTTGTTCCTATTTTCAAGACACGTCGATGTTAGTTCGGGTGTTTTCATCGGTTGAGAGATAGGGAAAAGTGGACATGTCAGACACTATAAACCTGATGGGCCCAAGTGGTTGGAAGCATACGTCAAAGTATAATTGTTTTTTTGGCATGTAGGTTGACCGTAGAATTTGTAAACACTTTTGATGGTACTCATGCTAGGGTTCGAGGGTTAGATTTCAGAGTGACAAAGGAGACCATTGCAGAAGAAATAGGAATACATTCTGATGGTGAGAAGTGGTTTAAGAAAAAGATGGTGTAAGGGGTTAATCTAAATTTATTTTTGAAGGATGATTTCCAAAATCCTAGTTGGAGCATGTTATCACTCCTCTGGATCTCCAAGGCTAAGGAAGAGTCCAACTGAGGTAACCACAGACCAAACTTTTGACTTCGTAACTAGCCCTACTAGGCCGGAGAGGGCTCTCTCCAAAGAATCACAACCAAGAGGGCTAGATGGATTAGGGTTTTAGGCTAGGTATAAAGTGCAGAGGTTGTTTTGATTTGATTTGGTGGGGTTATTACTGGATGAGGGTATTACGTCAAAAAAGTTATGACAGGAAAAATGAGATATGATTGCAGACATTCAAAGGGGCAAGGTAGGTAGGAGGCTTAGCACTTAAAAGGTGGTTTATTGAGGTGGTTTAAGATTGATGAGGAGCTAGGAAGAGCATATGAGATGTATTCTTCCTAAACTGAAGAAAATGGACAAATTATGATAAATTTCTCAAAACATAGCATGAACAAACATATATTTTTCCTATCAACTTGAAAATTACCATATAATAGACATAAAATGGTTTATTAGCATAAAAAAGTTTTATACAAATGATCATAAAGAGAAAACACTACTAAACCTCCATACCACATGTATCCGAAAGAAATAGTTGCAACTCATCTATTAATACTGGAAAAAATCTGATACAATAGTGTCTCTGATCATTAAGGCCAACCTTTGAAAAGACTGAAAATTACAAGATATAGGCCTCAAAAAAACTCTTCCCATCCATCAGGGGTCGAATCCATGAGAGGAGGAGCAGTTCCACCAAATTCTGAACTGATAGCTAGAGTGTAGGGTGGTCAAAGTGACTCGTCCCTAATTATAATGAATGGTTTCATTACACCTCATAGAACCTATTTACCTAATGTATTTACCCTATGTAATAGTAAAAAGACCGTAATTACATTTACATGATCAATTACATCAGTAAAAATTTTATTTCCCAAGAGTAAAATCAAATCTAGAGAAAAATAGTGAAAAATTAGGCAACTAGTCAAACGTGCAGCGTCAACGTCAAACGCGTCCTTCATCTTGCATGTTGATTTTGACTACCTTCCCAGTGTCCAAATTGAGCCCAAGATAGCTCGTTGGAAATCGTATCCTATCTAGTTTCCAGATCTACATTTATTTTGAAAAATAGACTTGATTTGTCCCTCCAAAAATGGATTCTCCCAATACTTTTCGAACGCATAGTGTAAAGGTGAAAAAGGAGGTACAACATTGATTTTTTAGGTGCTTTTTCACCTTTTCACATGCTAGTTGTGCAAAACAAGGCTTGTAAAGTTGTTTTCCTGCATGTATTCCCTGCTCTAAATCTAATGGGTGTCTTCTTTTGTCCAAAAAATGACCTAAACAAAAGCGCAACACCAAGGGTGCTGCACCCTTGGAATTTTAGCTGTAAGACATTGTGTATAGTTATTTGAAAAGCACAAAAAACTTCAAAATTACCCCATAACTTCTCAAAATTGGTGAAATGATTGATGATCATGTGTTTTGTGCATGGAGTGAGGCTTCAGCAAGGATGTCTAGCTTCTCCTTCTCTTTTTGTTGAGTTAGAGCTTCAATTTTTGCCTTTGCAACCTTGAGCTTTGCCCTTGCATTCCTTTCTCTATTGGCATTGTGTTTTGCCATCTTCCTCTGAATTTCATTTTTCTAATTGGATTTATCTAGGAGCTTCTCTAAATGTTGATTGACCTTATCAATCCAATGCTCCCGGTTCTCATTGATCAAGATGGGAAATTTCTCATTCCATGTGAACTTATTAGCAAGCTCAACCTCTTTGTGTTTCTCTATTTCTACAACTCTTTTCAGCCCTATAGTTCTAGGTCTTCTTCTAGGTTATTATTCTTCTTCAGTTTCACTATACCTTTCATAAGCCTCATCAATATTCTCCTTCATAGTATGAGATGATGTATTTTTCCCTCTCTAGGTTGATTTCGAGCTTCCTGATGAGTGAATCCTTTTCTTTGATGACAATTCTTGTGTTCTCACTGTCATCATGCTTACCTAGGTCAACCAAGTCAAAATCATGCTCTGTCTCATGGAGGTCCTCCTCCTCATTTTTGATCTCTACATCTGTCATCTTTTCCTTTCCCTTTTTTACCTACTTTGCCGAAGAAGAAGGCAAGGCGCCTCCCACAATATGTGGGGAAAACACCTGCCTATGGCCTCTCCGATAAGTGTGTGTCGAAGTGCCCAAATTAGCCCCTTTAGGCTTGATGACTTTAACCTGTTCAATCTGCTCCTGCTCTCTGATTTCATCTTTGATTGGTAGATGAATATGCTCATGAATTGGTGATGATGGAGGTCATGGTGAGAGTGACTAATCAAATGGTGATGAATGATCTATGGGCTGAGATGGAGGTATGGAAGTGGAAGGATGAGATGATGAAGGGACATATTGAACATGATGAATAGATGGATTAGTGAATATGTCATTGGCAATGAAGGTACTCCATGCAATGTTCAACTATTTGAAGTGATGGAGGAGAAAATACTCCTCATTTGATGCTCATATTCTATTCTTTGGAAAATATATGTCACCTTGTCAATGTTACGAAAGAGATAATAAGGTGTGTTGAGCATCTTAACCCTTTTGAAATGCATGAGTAGCTGAATATGATAGGTATACAGTTTAGAAAACCTTCCTTCACAAGTAAAGTATCTCATGATGATTTTCATCATGGAAACATATATATCTAGGAGGTAAGAGAAAGGAAACAACCTCTTTCAATCATTCATGTATCTAGGTTTAATATAGGACTCATAGTAATGCTCCTCCACGTCTGTTTTCTTAAACCATTTTTCCCCAACATCTAAGATTCCAGTGGTACCTGATATGATGGCAGTGGATATAGTGAAAGTGACACTAGCAAGGGTTACCTGGTTGTCATGGAGATTGTAGATGAAGAGTCTACTCAGCATAGGATGATATTGGACATTTTGTACTTTCTCACAGAATTCAAAACATCCAAGATGTTTGAAATATGTCATAGTCATGGGAGATGCCATGAGTTCATTAGTATTTCTTGGCTCAAATCTAAGGATTCTCCCTCCTTTGTTTGACTTCCTCCCCTTTCTTCCTCTTCACTAGAACTTCTTTTTTCTTCTTTCGACATGGTGTCTTGGTTTTAAAGCCCTAGGGAGACGAAATGATAGTGAAATGTAGGTGTATGGAGTTAGGAATGGTGTGAGGAATTTCAGGGAGACAAGGGAAGGGGTTTCTGGTTTAAATGAAGTAGCAGGGAGTGGGAATGTAAAGTGATTTGGGATAGGTTATTATATTACAAGTTAGGGGTTTTGGGAGCCTAGGTAAATGCAACATCTAGGTATTAGGGTTTTTGGAATATAAGGCTTTGGGAGATAGTGAAATGATACGAGGGTTGGGAAAGGGTTTAATATGGGTATGGGAAATGGATAGGAGTAATAGGGTGTGAAATTAGAGGTGTGGGAATCAAACTAGGGTTTGCAGGTTTGAAGACTCGAAATTTCATTCAAGATGCTTAACCAAGAAGTTGTGAGATGTGAAATGAAATGAGGGTATATTTTAGGGCTACTTACTTGCTGGAGGAAGAGAACAATCGAACTGAAGCTTCAGAGGCAATGGCACTTGGTTTTAGAGGCAGAGAGAAACCCTGGTCAAACATGCAGCACTCAACTAAAACATGTCCTTTCACTGGTCAAAGACATAGCGTATAATAGAAATGCATAGCGTATAATAGAAACATGTCATCCTGGACAAACACACAGTGTGACACTAAAACGTGCAGCGTAATGCACAAATGCGCAACAAAAACTCTGTTTTGCTGGTTTTACTTGTCAAACTTAAAAATTTCTCCTTTGTTGAGGTTGTTCGACCATGACAAGAGCAAATGAGGGGCAAATGGATGTCTTGAAGACTTTAAATACTTGATAGCATTTGAATTTTTTTATTTAAAAACCATTTTCTAATGTTTTGAAAGTGCTTTTGAAACATTTCACTAATACCCTTTCACCTTGTGATTTTTCTTTACAGATTGATCAATTGTTGGAGTAGACACTTTTTGTTTTGACATTTAATGTCGAGTTGGCATGTGGAACTAAGTTGGTAGCTTTGGTAAAAGTTACTTATTACATATAATGACATAAAATTACATAAATATAAAAAAAATATAAATACATCTATGTTTTTGGAATAAAATTACAGTTTGGGATGAAAATCATACTTGAAATCATAATTAGAACTTTGGCAAGCATCTTCACATGTTTGCAAATCCTCTTTAAGTGAAAAATAGATATTATTGGTGTTCACTGTCATACTTTTGTTGGCCTTATGCATTGAAATGGTGTTTTATTGGACCTTGAAAAAATGAAACCTAGAGAACTAATGAAAACCTTGAGTGAGAAGACATCATGGTGACTTGAATAACATAAAGACGATGAAATAAGCTTTCATAATTGATGTATGCTCACTAAGCCATGAAGGTGGGTCAGCAAGTATAGATTTTTGAGGGAGAGTGGGGTTTTTAACTAGGGCTACCATCAGTGAATAAATTTTTGAATGAGGACCTAGGTGGAATGACAAAAAATTCAGAATGGGAACCTAACATGATATGAAAGAGGAGTTTTGATCACTTATGGAAGTATGCAAATACTGACTCTAACATCGTCCTTATTTGGGGATGGCAGCTCCTTAGAGATGTCAAGAACATCATAGACGAAGTGCCTAACCATGTGGGAAAATACGGTCAAGAAATCGACTGAAATGCATGACTGAATTATCACAACTCAAATAATGCAAATTGACTCAAAAATGACTTACTTATCTGACAACTGAACTTTAAAAATGGTAGAAAATCACTGAATTTCCATGGCCTTCACTTTGGGCTCCAAACTCGTGCGATTATCTACTTCACACTTTCAGAAAATTAAACTGTTATGTACAATGAAACCAAGACAATTCAGAAAAGATAGTGCTTAAGGAGCCTATGTTGGGTAGTAGAAGCTCACGCCACAGTCATGGGGCACAAAGCTGAAATTTTGGGTAAAGATCAGGTAAAGACTCCATGAGATGTGCGGAGCACGATTTGTAATAAGTGGAGTCAAAAGGGTAGTTCACCCAAAAATAATGTAAAGAAATGTAAATGAGTGAGCTCACCCATGGATCGTGGTCTATGCAAATGTATAAATAGAGTGAGGCTCTATGGGTAGAGGTAGCTTAGTTTTGGTATGCAATCTTAGATCTGATGTGTAATGAGTTTATGAGGGGAAAAGTTTGAAAGTGTCTATAAGTCCAAGTTGAGGGTAGTGGGGAAGGAATAGAGGCTCTACAACTATGTGCATAGAGGCCTAGAAGAGTCTGCAGCTGTGTGAGCAGACCCCTGTAGCTGAGTGAACAAGACAGATCTGGATGTATTGGTGATAAAGTGGAAATAAAGATAAGTTTCTACTGTAATTTTGTGTTAAATCTGAATTATCGCGGATCTGGCGTTTTGTATGGGTAAAATAGTTGTTTAATCTATATACTTATGTTACAAATGTATGTGAGTCCAAGTCCATTCTAAGTGCACGAACTGGTTAAATCTGATAAATGTTTGCTTAAAGACCACAATAAATAGATTGAATACATAAACATCGCAATAATAAGTAGTAAGGATTATTCTGAGTTCAGATCTGCGCAAAACAAAGCACCACAAAGCTGCAGGACAGCGCGCAAACCCTCTAGACCACATCTAGACATCCCAAGGGTGCAGAAACCTAGTTCCAGCACCCTCCCCTACTACCTCGGGTGAGACCTTAGTCCGTGCTCCACGGGTTATTTCCGAAAGGGCCGGTAGCTACGGGATTTGTTTGGCTACATAATTTTTCCGAACCTGGGTTTGGCCAATATAAGCCAACAAATGGTTCCATTGTCAGGACCGAGAACTGCCTAAGGGGTGCCTAATGTTGGAACACTAGAACCCTACAAAGAAAGAGATTGAAGAGTGGTGGGATCTGAAAGTCCACAAATTCAAAGTTCAGGAAAACATAAATCCATGGATATCGGAGGAAGATTGGTTGGACTGCTATATATACACAGATATTCATGAAGTCTTCTTCAAGACATTTCCGGTAGAGTTGTACGAGTGGATCGCGAGCCTAGCTGACAGTGTGGGAAGGTGCAAATTACATCAGCCTGTTGTGTGGACTCTAGAACTGGTGCGTAGGCTAGAAGCCACCAAAGATAAAATCGCACGCACTGTATATCATTAACTGGATCGAGTGATAGGAGGATTTGTCACTAAGTTCGCGATAGATACAATTGTTAGCTATAGTGAAGCAGAAAGGCGATTTCTTTAAGGACTGCGGGGTAAGTATATCAAATCATCGAATACCTGGATTAAGATACTATTGTGTGAAAAACATATTATGCACATCTATTGATGTCTGGAGTAATGCAGAGCAGAAGAGGCTTCTACAGAACGGGAGGGGTAGAAAAACGTCCTTTGGCTTGTATTTCATCGGAAAGCGAGGAGGAGCTCGTGAATTTCTCACCAAGAAGTGCAGTCTGGTTGATCAAGGAGCGCTTCCCATTGATACCACCTCCGTCCACGCGACCCCCCACGTCACCTACATCAAATTCGTCACCGACCCTGAGCCCACCTCCAAAGGTTGGGATGGCGAGCACAATCAAGTTGCCAATATTTAAGGGTGTAGGGGATGAGGAACTAGGATGATTCTGGTTTGTGATAAGGTCTGTATGGGATGCCCAAGGCATAGCGGATGAGAACATCAAGAAGGCCACCCTAGTTAGTGCACTACAGGACCGCGCGCTAGCATGGTACATAAGATACTCGACCGATCATCCGAATGAGGGAATAGTAGCAATCTAGGATGTGCTAAAAAAAGAGTTTGGCCGACCAAAATCAGAAACCCAGTCAGTTATTGGGTTCAAGGAGATTGGAATGTTTCCTGGTGAAACTCCGTGGGATCTAGACCAGAGCTAAAAAGCACTATCTGCGAAGCTAACGTAACCTTGACAGATGCGCAGCACTGCACATGGTTTGTGGCGTCATTAACACCACATATGAGGACGGCTCTGTCACAACAAAAGATCTAAATCGAAGTTGACGCACTAGAGACAGCAATGAGGTTACACGAAACCCCAATACTGGAACCAAGGTTGGGAATTTAGCAAATCCACATGCAACTTCAAAACTTGAGTTTAGAAATGCAAAGCTTGAAGCAAGAAAGGATGCCCTGACTAGAGGCATCTGTGGACGTAGGCTGTATTAAATGTAAGGGCCAAGGGCGCAATAAGGACCACTGCCCTGTCTTCACGAACTATCTGGCAAGGGGAGGCACGATGCTATTAAAACTAGAGGTACAAACAGGACCAAGTGCCGCACCTACGCTCTAGTGCACGATTTGTCAAGTGGGTGGAAAACACGCTACACATAACTGCCACCTATTACAAAAGTATACCCAGATCCTACAGCAGCTGTATTGCAACTTCTGTCGATCGGTAGGACACAATGAGCAAACGTGTTGAAGTTATGACTTAATGATGGAAAGAACCCCAGCTTACCGAATACAGACTGAAGGGCAAGGATGGTTTCCATTGTGACACTGAGGAAGAGGAATGGGGCCTGGGCGGGGCCACAAACAGCTGATCTGTTATGATTGTGGAGGGCCAAGACACTACACTCACGCTGCACTAACCCGGCCAAGATCTCGTGCCCCTATTGTGAGTAGTTTGATCATGAAATGGTAGGTTGTCCAACGTTAATTTCCCAAATGCATGGGAAGGGAGTGTTACAACCCACACCAACCTAGACTGTCTAGATGATGCGGTCAGAACCTCATGAAGAGGACCCTAATGTAAATATGGTGTTGAGGAGCGACAAAACCATAGGAGGTGATATGCAAAAAGAGCTTGTAGAAGGTGGGAGGAAGTGCGACGTACCTACAAAGAGACCTAACCGTGAGCCGAAACAAGGGATAAATATGCCTGAGGGAACTCAGACGAGCATCGTGGAAGCCTCTACTCTAGATGGGAGAGACCAACCAGAGCTAGGATTGGAATCCTCCATGATCACCACCTTTCTTGAAACTTGCACAAAGTTGTTGCATGATAGTAAACCTGTTAAAAGACTACAGGAGTTGATTACTAGGTGCACCGACTCAAGTGAGCCACACATAGTCCGGAAAATAGGAGGACATGCTCTGCGCACCAGACAAGAAAAGAGACTGACAGTGCTAATTGATGACTATGAGATGGATCAAGTGATCTTGGACTTGGGATCAAATGCGAACGTGTTTCCTAAGGAAACATGGGAGTGCATGGGAAAGCCCACACTGCAATGTTCCCCGATTCAACTAAGAATGGCCAGCCAAAAAAAGATCTTACCAATGGGCCAACTGTAAGGAGTGACCGTGGACAACGAAGGTGTAAGTACATATACAGACTTTGAAGTCATAGAGATTGTTGATGATAGTAATCCTTATCTTGCATTGTTAGGAATTGATTGGGCCACGGACATGAATGGGATCATTAATTTAAAGAGGTGGAAATGACGTTCGAAAAGAAGTCACAACGAGTAGTTGTTCCATTGGACCCAGCAGAAGGAGAGCATTACACCAAATCCATGCGCGACGAAGAAGGTGATGCCTAACTGGATTACATCTATTTGATAACAGTGCAAGACCAAGATCAGGTGCATTCCACAAATGATGGATGAATCTCATGGGAGTATGATATCACTTGCGTAGGGGATTCCAATGAGGAGACTGAGCGATGGCAGAACCAATTGTAGGAAGTTACGACACTTAACTGTAATATCATGACTTGATCATTGTGACATGTAACCACAGAGGTAAGACATCAGTCAGCAGAGAATGACACAACAAATGAGGGGCAACTCGTCATGCTTGGCACTTTATGCGTAGCACAGGAACAACCAGGTACGTGAGGAGACGCACCGCGCACACCCAAGGGGGCGCAGAAGCTGAGATGTAGAAGGAAGTTCCAGGTATGGATTGGAGGACGTGCAAAGCAGCCATGTTGGTATACAACGACTGTTCAATAAAGGGTATGGATGCACCTCGAGCAATCATCAATACAACCAGGTCTATGTGGAATGAAGGCTCACGTGGACAGGTAGGGAAGTCTCTCTACACCCAGACGAATGGGCACAGATATAGCTCACCCTACTAGTGACAACAACAGTGAAAGGATTCAGCAGCTTTGGACAACCATTTTGCATGGCAAACTGCAACTTGGTAAGTTAGAAGAAACAGGGGCCAAACTTCAAGCACAAAGTGCAAAACTAGATGAAGCAATTGGGAAGCTGTAATTAGAAGTCACCTACACAGACTACGTGAAGGAACTAACGAAGGAAATGGACATGGCTGGCTCTCCTACACTACTACAAGGAGTAATCCTGCTAACTGGGTTGCGATTGCACCCGGGAATACAAGGACGCACAAATCGCAATTCGTTAGTAGAATTGAGGAAACATAAAGGATGCTCGTAGCCTGGGCTAGTCGGGAAACTGAAGACCTGCACGAGCGGTTTTCCCACCTGACTATCCATAGGAGGCCCAATCCTAGTGCCCCATGCAGTTGGAAAAGGGTGCGAGACTATAAAACAGGTTGTTGAGAAGCTGTGCGACATGGCCACAACATACATATGAAAAACACACCTGTGTACTTGGGGATCGGTTGCCACAGGAAAAGGATGGAAACTAACTGTTGTAGGTATTGTTCATGATATGATGGCCCATTTAAGGCACAATGGAGCGGGCGGCAGGCAATTAAGGCAGAAGAGTAACCGCCAAAATTGTATTTATGAGCTGCAACAAGAGTGAACAGTCGATCTGAAATTTGAAATCATATATAATCATAGTAAGGGTCACACCACTACGATTTACCATTCCACAAGAAAGACACCCTGGGTCTGAGACAAGCGTAAGATGAGTGAAAAGCAACTATATGAAAGTTTGTGGTTTCAGGCATTACCAAAACATTACCGAGAAGCAATCATCAAGACGACAAACCCTACCATAGATAGTCCGTAGAAAGCCATGCCGCAAGTAGTTGAGCTCCATAAATCATCCCAGATGCTGCAGACTAGGAAGGACCCTCAAATTCCAGAACCAGTAAGGAGGTCACCACGACACCTGCCCTTTAGCAAGTTCACAATGGAGGAAAAGGGTAAAATTGTCACAATTGAAAGCGACAAGGAAGAAGAAGGTTCTCCCACATATGTCGAAGAAGTAAATCCTAAAGAGGATCCCATCTAACCGATACAATGACCCAAGTATGTGCCTCCAAGTAATGGGAAGGCAAAGGTACCTACAAATCTGGATTAAGTTGACACTATACTCATTACCCCGTCTCTTCCAAAAGCAGTCCTAGTGGAAAGCTCGGTGGTTGGCCATATTGCAACAATGAAATTCGAAGACTGGGACTTGGCAGATACAGTAAAATTTCCCCACTTGATGACTGATGGAGCAGAGTGCAGAAGGTATGGTGACAACACTACAGCCAAAGGAGTGGCTGCGAAAGGTGGATAAATCCGGGTTTCTCTATCTCTTATCTATTCCTCACTTTCTCCGGCCCCCTATCACAATGTTGGTCATAAGGCAGTTGCTTTGTTTTCTCCTTGAGGAAATATTATGGGTTCGCAAACCCATCCACATCACAGCTGAACTTGTTCATTAGGTTACACATCTTCCCTGCGAAGGAAGAGACCCTCAGGAAATTGTTGATAGAAGTGGCGATGTTGCGATGATAGACACCCTGAAAAAGAAGTATAAGCTCGAGAAGGGCAGCGAGGATACATCATTGATAGCATTTCAGATAACGTAGTTTGCTTCGCCACCCAGCTGTTGGTAGGGAAAGTGATGCAGAAATGTCAGAGCACTAAGGTTCCGGCAGTAGTTATTGCACTCGCTGAGGAATGCGCCACTGGAGAATGGTTAAATTGGTCATAGTTCCTTTGTGAAGAATTTTTCACCAACTGTCGAGAGGTCCAGGAGGAGGGCAAGACCTTCCATTATGTGTGGTTACTCCTGGCCATTACATTGGTCGCCACTAACTTACATGAAGACAACCAATTTCCTGTCTTGGATCAAGATTGGCCAGAAGCCTCCAGAAATGCTTCCCTTTGGGTGATAAGGGATGTTGGATGAATCTGGAACATCAAAATCTTTTGGATACTGATGGACGTGAATGTGGACCAATGGATTAACGTGAAACCTCGCCTGTCCAATGAGATCTATGAAAGCATGAAGCATATTGTTGAGTTTAAAGTAGACATGCATTGTATTTACATCAGGGTGTGCAAGGACCCGGCCTGCGCATGGACCTCACTCCCCTTTATTGCCATTGATGATGCTATCGACATGGTCGTGGATACCTGGCCACTAGCATGGTGTAGACCAGAGGCAGTAGAGCACAATGAGGCTGCTATTCGGAAACAAAAGCGAAATGAATAGCTCGGCGTGGAGGTTCAGGCAACCCGAGAGGTGGAACAGGTGGCATTAGGAAAGGCACCACTAGGAGGGGTTGTGTCGACAACAGACAAAAGAAGTCAGAAGGCACCCACTAAGATGGACATGGAAGAACCACCATCAACTGCCACGGGTGTGCCTTTGAAGTGGTTAGTGCCACCAGAATGACCGAAGCCATGAAAGATGGCGAAGGTGTCTAAAACAAATAGCAAAATTACCACCTTAACTGAGGGCAACCTAAATGACATAGAGAACACTGTCCGGGACACCACTCGGGATGCAGCCGACGAGGCCATGTCAAAGCAGCAGATTGTGTTGGGGGAACTCCATACATAGCTACAGGAACTTGGGATAAGGATTGCGCCAATGGGAACTAGTGCTACTCAGGGGGTTCCTAGTATGACAGCCATTGAACCATTGTTGAAGGCCTAAATAGCTCATTCCATCATGATTCCAGCAGGAGCATTGATCACTGCAAATGAGGAGGACCGAGCTGTGCTAGGATGACTTACAGGGCTAGGCCTAAATGTGGTTGCCCTACCGCGAGAAAGTTTGCACTAGCTCTAGGACAAAGCCACAATGGAGCTATGTGCCAAAGAAGATCGTGCCGAACAAATACTCTCGGAGTAGAAAATTAATATAGAACAACTGCGCCTCCAGCGGGATGGAGCGGTCACACAAAAGCAACAGGTGGAGTAGGTAGAATCGAAATCCTGCGCGAGTGCCACTGAGCTAGAGATTGGGGTCGAGCTTCCCATTGAGACATAAATACACAAATTCACTACCAAGTTCCGTCAAGCAAAGGACGAGGCCGCGCGGATTCAGCTGGAGTTCAATTTGCAGATCGACAACTTAAAACTACAGGTTCCACCATCGATGCCCCTAGAGATCACCAAGTAGCACTAAAACATCATTAGCTTGGGGTGTGCGATGCTCACACGTTCACTGAAGGAATGTACTGACGTGTTAACAGAGTCGATTGTTACGCTCACCTCCCTCCAGGAGGATCCCACACTTTAGTGACTCGAAACCAAGGCCAAGGAGCTCCAGCAAGCCTATGATGCGATCAAAGGAACTGTGCCGACCATGGCTATTACACAATGCTTGGCTAAGATAGGGGGGGCACAGGACCTGAAAGTTCAAGCCGATGCCGCAAGGCAGAAGGAAGTGGTGATTAAAGCCCATCTCCAGCCATGGCTGGATGAGGCATTTGCAGTCTTGACCACCATAGAGTGCAAGGTAGCACATATGCAGACAGAATATGACACCACAGAGCTAATTGAGAGAGAGACTGATGTGTCACTGACACGTATGGTGCGGATATAGCAGATGACATAAGAGTTTGCTGCTAGTACAAGTGAAGCATAGCGACTGCTAACCGACATTTGCGCAAAGATTTCCACACCAGCTGAGTGACTTAGGGTGAGTCACGATGATTGTGTTGGGGGACTGTTGGGTAGAAGAAGCCCACACAAGGTCATGGGGCACAAAGCCGAAATTTTGGGTAAAGATAAGGTAAAGACTCCGCAAGATGTGCGGAGTGAGATTTGTAATAAGTGGAGTCAAAGGGGTAGTCCACCCAAAAATAATGTAAAGAAATGTAAATGAGTCATCCCACCCATGGATCGCAGTCTATGGAAATGTATAAATAGAGCGAGGCTCTATGGGTAGAGGTAGCTTAGTTTTGGTATGCAATCTTGGATCTGATGTGTAATGGGTTTGTGAGGAGAAAAGTCTGAAAGTGTCTGTAAGTCCGAGTCGAGGGTAGTGGGGAAGGAATAGAGGCTCTGCAGCTATGTGCGTAGAGGCCTAGAAGAGTCTGCAGCTGTGTGCATGGACCCTTGTAGCTAAGTGCGCAGGACGGATCTGGATGTATTGGTGATAAAGTGGAAATAAAGATAAGTTGCTACTGTAATTTTGTGTTAAATCTGAATTATCGCGGATCTGGCTTTTTGTATGGTTAAAATAATTGTTTAATCCATATACTTATCTTACGAATGTATGTGAGTTCGAGTTCATTCTAAGTGCACAAACTGGTTAAATCTAATAAATGTTTACTTAAAGACCATAATAAATAGATTGAATACATAAATAGTGCAACAATAAGTAGTAAGGATTATTCTAAGTTCGGATTTGTGCAAAATAGAGTAGCGCGTAGCTGCAAGATGGTGTGCGAACCCTCTAGACCACATCTAGACATCCCAAGGGTGTGGAAACCTAGTTCCAGCACCCTCCCCTGCCCTCGAGTGAGACCTCAGTCCGCACTCCGCGGGATGTTGCCGAAAGGGCTGGTAGCTGCGGGATTTGTTTGGCTACATAATTTTTCTGAACCTAGGTCAGACCCATATAAGCCAATAGCTTACTATTGATTGGCCCTCCTAAACATGGTTCTTCATTCATGTCAACCAACAAGAAAGCATTTTTTCCTTGGAAAGCTGAAATCTGATAAGGGCCTTTACACAGATTTTCGAATTTACCATGCTTACCCTTGTCTTCGTTTCTAGCATCCCAACGAAGCACCACATCTCCAATTTTGAAATCACCTTCCTTTTTTCTGGTCATAGATTCTCTTTATTCTCTCATGAAGCTTAGAGGTGTTTTGAAATAACTCATCCCGTGTCTACTGTAGGTGAATCATTTGATTGATCCAGTGTTGAATATCATTCTCTTCACTTCCCACTTCTTGTAACAATTTCATGACTGAGACTTCTAATGATGAAGGGAAAACAATATCTACTCCATACACAATTTGAAAAGGAGAAAGTCCAAGAGATTTATTACTACTCACCTGATCTGCCCATAATGTATTGATCAACTTTTTGTGCCAATTCTTTTTGTTGGCCTCCAACATTTTCTTAATGATGTTGATTAAGGATTTATTGGAGGACTCGGCCAAATCATTTCCTTGTCGATAGTATGTTATAGAATGTCCCAAATTAATGTTGTATTTGTCACAAAACTAAGTCATATTTTTAGACTTGATGCTGTCACGTTGCCTATGATGATCTTATTAGGACAACCAAAACGGGACAAGATTTTAGTTTCTAAAAATTGAATGATAACTGAATCTATTTCTTTCCTAGTTGGAATCACTTCAATCCACTTAGTAAAGTAGTATATAGTTGTCAATATCCACTTATGTTGTGTGGATGATGATGGGTTAATCTCACTTATGAAATCTAGGCCCCACTGCTGAAACGATGCATGAATTGAAATAGGTTGTAGAGGCAAAACCTGCTCTCAGTACTTTGTTGGCCGCGGCCTTCCAGTACAAGTGGCCCCCACAATCTCCTTTGTGGAAGTCATTTATTACATCTTTAGAATTATCTTTGGTCAAATAGTTCAACAACACACCTCTAGGATCTTTCCAATAAAGTGCATTGTCCATAATACAATATTTTGAAGCCTTCAACTTCAATGACCTTCTCTTAGCCTTAGACATGCCTAAAGGGGGATTTAGATGTTGCAAACCATAAACAATATTAGAATATCATGAAGATGATAGAAAGATATCAGATACCTGAATGAGATCTAGTTCTTCTTGATTGACAGACAATGCTGCTACAAGGTTGATATCTAGAGCATGGATATTTGACTCATCCATGAGTTTGGCTAAGCCTTGACCCTTGATCAGCTTGGTAGGATTGATCTCAAGATCATATTCTAATAATGCTGCTATCCATCTACCTCTTCTACCTTCGGTTCATTCTGCACAAGAACTTATTTTACCACTTCATTAGGCACATAAGAAAGAGTATGCGAATGTAAAATGTAAACTCTAAAACCTTTCACCGCCTTTACCAAAAACCAGGGCTTGTTTCTCAATGATGTTGTACTTAAGGGCTGCATCCTTGATGTTGCGACTGAAAAATGCTATTGGAAGCTTGAATTTATCCCTGTTTTGCATTAATACTGCTGCCATGGTATGCTCATAAGCAAAAGAGAATATAATAAAATCAATGGAGTAATCAGGACTGATTAAAATAGGAGCAGTGGTTAAGGAAAGCTTTACTGCATGAAAGGAATTACAGGCTTCTTTGAACCACTTTACATCATTATCCTTTTTCAACATATTGGTTATTTCTCTAAGATGTTCAGCTAAATTGGGAATAAATTTGCATAATAAATTCATCTTACCAATGAATGCTTGGATTTCTTTCTTGTTGTGAGGGAAACCAATTTGTTGAATGGCTTAGACTCGTGAAGGGTCAACCCAGATGTTGTCCTTCGAGATGATGTGGCCGAGAAGTTTGTCTTCCTCCATAGCAAACAAACTTTTCTTCGGATTGAGAGAGATTTTGAACTTTCTACATTTCTGGAAAATGACTCTTAAATGATGAAAATTTTCATCACCTGAATGTGAAAACATTGTTACATCATCTAAGTATACAACCAAGAAAACATATTTTTCATTGGGAAAGCAAATTTCCATGGCATGCTGAAAAGTGGCCCCTGCATTTTTGAGACTGAATGGCATTTTTTCATATTTGAATGTGCCCCAAGGTGTGGTGAATGTCGTCCTGTCCTAATCATCTTCATGCACTAAAACTTGATTGTAATCGGAGTAGCCATCCAGAAGTGACAGCCAGGAAGCACCAACAACTCTCTGAAGGATATGATCCATTTTGGGAAGTGGATAATTATCTCTCAGTGATATGTTGTTCAAGTTTCTAACTTCTATGCAGAGCCTTATTTCCCCAATGTTTTTTCTCACCAAAACTATATTTGATATCCAATTGGAAAATCTGATAGGAACACTGATGTCTGCGTTGAAACATTTGTTAACTTCTTCCTCTATGGATGGTAGCAGTCTTGGGTTAATCCTTCTTAGCTTTTTCCTAAAGGGATTTTGGTCGAGCTTGATTGGGATGGTATGTTGAATTATTTTCTTATCATACTCCTTCAAGTCTACATAATCCCACGCAAAAACATTAGAAAATTCAGACAATAAATGAATATATTTCTCTTTTACCTCGGGAGATAATGATTTGGAGAGCCTGATCATTTTTGGTTTATCTGTTGTTTTGCTGTTCACATATTTGACACCTTTCTATGTAGGAACCAATGTAGGCTTGCTTGCTACCTCATCCTAATCAAACAAGTCTTCTAAAGGTATAAGACCTTTCAGAATATTGTTATCCTTCAACTGTAGTATATCAACTTGAGTTGCCTCAATGACTTGATCATCTTTGTTGTAAACTTCATCCATAGAACAATTCTCAAAGTCTCCTTCCCTCTGAAGAAAGTTATTCACATGTTTGTCATCCATGAATACTTGCCAATATCACAAGTTTTCAAGAACAGAGGGTCAATGCTTTACATGAATCTCAAATTTTTTGTTTGAAAAAATGGGGATTTTGGAATTGTTTGTAGGTGTAGCTAATGAATCAACCATAAGATTCTGACTCCTTGGTACAACTGAAAGTGTATATTCAGGAAACATCCTAAAAATATCTAAAACAACATTTCTATGTTGTCTCATCGTAGATGGTGAGCTTGATATTCAACTTTAACTTTCTTTATCACAAGTTATGAGTCGCCATACACAGAAATTTTTTGTGCACCCAATCTTTTGAAGATATTTAAACCTATGATCAGTGCTTTGTACTCCACCTCATTGTTAGTGCAATCGAAATCTAACTTGTATGACCATAATCTAACATTTTGAGGGAGCTCTCCTTGCTGATGATGTGGACTCGAATCTAAATGGCAATACCTACTCCATATTTCCCAAGGGCACCACTAAAGTCCATGGTCCAAAGACCATGTTCCTCTTCCAAAGGCTGTAAATATTGTTTCCACTTTGGGTCAATTTTCTTAACTTTTTCTTCATGGCTTTCTGAATTTTCCATTACCTTCTCTGAGGGATTTTCTTAGCCTTTCTCTACCTTGTCCAATGGCTATTGAGATGAACTTGGTAGATTTTATTTTTCCTGATCTAAAATTTTCCTTATACAATTGGAAATCTCCAGTACATCTTTAATTTCCACAAGCTAACTATCTATATCCTTTAGTCCATTGTAATTATATAAAATAAATGACTCTAAATCTGTATGTACAGCATTTATAGGATTATTATTAGGCTTCTCCTTGTTAGGTATCATGAATTTCATTTTGGTTTCTCCGTACAATCTCCTCAATTTCCCGTAAACCAGAATAGTGGCATAGGAGAAGTCTAATGGCAGTGTTCCCCTTAGCTTCTCTCCCCAGGACCTTGACAATAACATACCAAACTGTGGTGGTATATTAGCTACCACCACATCCATTAAGACATTCTTTCTCGAGATTTGGTCGAGGGATACTACCAAACCTTTTATTAGATCAAGACAATGAACCTTACTGGAATCAAAAGAATACAAGTCATGGTATTCACGAGTTATGTCTAGACCCAACTTTTCCATGATGGCCTTGGGCATTAAATTATGGGAGGCTCTGGAGTCAAGCATGTAGTTATGAAGAATGTACTGATGGATTCTTAAACTTAGGTAAAATGGATGAACCTCACTATCTTCTGACTGGCCATCTATGGTTGGACCAAAAATAAATTAGGTTGGTCATCTTCAAGATTAACCATGTTGAACATAGGGTCAGATTTCAACATTTTAACTATATCAGACTTGTAATGGCTATTTTTGACAAGTTTAGTAAGAGGGATTGACACTTTCAACTTTGAAATTTGAATTTCTAAAATGACTGAGCTGGATTTGTCTACCTCTTTTTGGATGATGTCTCTTTTCTCAGGCAGAACTCTTGGTGTTTGATCCTTCTTATGACTGTCATGATCCTTTTTTGGACTGTCTATAGATGGCTGATTTATTTTTCTTTGGTTTTCTGTTGCCAGCTCTTTGCCTTTACTCTGATTTCCTTGAGGAATTGTCTTCGGTTGTGTATCCTTTGGTTGTGATGTCCTTTTATGAATGGGAGTGATCGAGACATCTCTATTTATCAAAGAATATTGCTTCTACTGAGAGTTGAGTGCATTCAAATATCCTCTTTGATAATCATTTGATTGGGTTTCCAATGCATAGTCATTTTCCAGTATGTAGTCTTCATCTTTAGGTTCCTCTGTCTTCTTAACATACTTCTCAATTTCAATCAAGAAAATGGTATGGTAATCTTCCTTAAATAAGTGTTTTTCCTTGACAATCAGGTTTGTTTCATCATCAAATTATGCTTGAGCATAATTCTGTTGCAAGGGTATCCAAATTGGCTGCTAATATGTCGATGCTTCAGAAGCTTTCTGCTCTCTTTGTTTTATCTTGTACTGAGGTTGTTGCTAGTTTCTAAAGTTTGAATTTCTAACTTGTGGCTCCTAAGGTATATCTGAAATTATCATCCAGGCGACCATCCTCTCCATGGTTCTAATCAGTGCATCTAGTTTAATATTGATGGAAGAAGAAGGTTCTTCTTTGATGGTTACTTTCTTTTCTGATTTCTCATGTTGTAACTAAGACTTTTTAATCATCATGTTTGCTTCCACGGTTACTGCATTATTCTGCATTTCTTCTAGAGTTACAGAATCTCTTTCCCTTAGTTGATAAGCCATCTTCGAATCAAAGGCATCTAGGTAATGTTGAAGTGCCAAATCAGGTGGAGGTTTCATGTTATCTGGAATGGAATTGTAAATATGATTGAAACTTATAGTAAACTCCTTAACCATCTCGTTAGGATTCCTTTTCAATGTATTGTATTCTTCCAACATCTGCAATGGATTCTTCTTTTCCTACCACCTGGCTAAGAAGAACTCACTTAACCTCTGAGGAGTATCAATGGAGCTCGCTGCCAAACCATGGAACCATTTTTTCACATCTCCAAAAAAACTTTGAGCCATTAGTATCATTTTGTCATCGTTGTCATCAACCTCCTCTAAGTCAATGAAATCAGCCATCTTCTTAGTATGTTGTTGTGCTATGACTCCTGGGATGCCATCAAAAAGAGGAAGTATCTAGCCATAGGTCTGAGGTAAAGCTGCCAACTATCTAGGTAATAATAAGGGAGAAAATCTTTCCATGACTACTAGGGAGGGCATACGATGGATTACAATGTGTTGAGGTGGTTGGGATGAAGATGGAGGTGTGGATACGGTTCTTTTTAGAGGTGTAGTAGAGGGGATGGCAGAAGATAAGCTTTCAAGTTGATACTGAATATAGGATTTTCTGCAGTAATTTGTAATTGATCAGCTAGGCTTTGAAGTTTCTCAAAATTAGACCAAACCTTGTGCTCAAGTTTTGAAGACTGAGAAGTAGCAGAAGGTTGATTAAACAAATATTTCAAGGCAGGTAAGTATGAATCAAACTTAATGGGATCAAACACTTCCTCTGTAAGATAAGATTCAGACTTCAAATGAAATAGGGATAACTCAAATTTAATGTCGAAAGGAATATCCTCAATACTAAGTATATGATCTGGCAAGGAAGTGGTCCTTTCCAATTTTGTGCTTTCAGTCTCAGGGAAACGTACTTTATGTTTTCCTAACAATCTTTTAGGATCATCAACTAGAGAAGGAGGATTTGGGTCAAGGTTTGACTTGGTATATATTTTCAAAGCTAGTATGTTAATAGGGTCAAAGATTATGTGAGGTAAAAGACCTCAGACTTGAGCAGAAAAAGATATCTCCAAACTTCACAGCAAATGAAAGTCTTCAAGAGAGAAATTTAAATTGGTAATGATCAAGAGCTTACCAATGTAATGAGGTTTGATTGGACTTGTGATCTATAACCTTCTTCACTTTTTGAACAAGCTCTGAATATCTTCAACTTGAATCAGCTGGATCAGCATGTGGAAATTTGTCTTGTTTGTCTCATCGAAGCCAACTCTACAATATTGACACTCCAATTATGGGATCAACCTTTATGAAACTTAGTCCCATCATCCAAAGGAAAAAATTCCATTTAAAAATTGTTGTACACCCAGGGAAAATGTGTTGGCATTATGATACAAGTGTTGTCCTTGATGGCAACTCACACAGATGATAGATCATAGTGCAGCAGGTCAGTAGCAAAGAATTGATGATCAGAATACTCAGAATGGTAGAAAATGAGATATCCGTAGGTTCCTGTTCACAAAGCTACAGTCATCGATAGGTTCTGCAGGTGCGCCGATCAAAGAGTGCGGACATGTTCACAGGTGTTCCGAACAAAAAGTGTGAACCTAAAGTACACGGACTTTCATGCAGAGAAAAACGCGCGCACGTGGGAAATCTTATGGTTGGTCCATGGTATTCAGTCCGACACTTTTGATCCTATGGTTTTGGTCCGTGGTTTTGCATCTAAAGTATTGAACCCAGGTTTTGGGTCCCTAGTTTTGGATCTCTATGGTTTTGGACCATGGTTTGAGTAAGGCCTAGCCTATAAAAGGAAAGGAGATCATTTGGCTGGAGACATAGATGTATTGAATACCTTAAGAAGAGAAAGATCTGAAATACCGGTGATCGGTTGGGGACTTATAGCTGGACCTTAATCAAGGAGAAACCTAAGAATTACAAGGTGGATCTACTGATGGGTTGAGATCTCTTTGGCGCATGATCACATCTGTAAATATGATAGTCTGGGGTATAATTGAAGTCTGATAAATTATCTATACTCATAGGTCCACAGGGGAGACATAGCGCAGGTGCGGAGGTCCGAAAGCGAGACACAGAGCAGGTGTGGAGATCCGCAGGTTTTACACAGCACAGGCACGAAGTCCGCAGGACCAACACAGTGGAGGTGTGGATCCCTGCAAGTTCGACACAGAGAAGGCGTGGATGTTTGTAGGTTACTATTGGTGAAGCTGCGGACCTTTCTTAAAAAAAAATTTAGCTGATTCTACAGTGTTCTGGGTTCATAATTGGTGTCTGGTTACTATTACTATTTTCTGGTTACAACATTCTGAGAAGTGTTTGATTGATTCTATATATTAGGTTTTTCAGTGATTCAGTTTTGAGTGATGTAAAGATTGATCTTGGTTGATTGTGTGTTTCAATGATATTGATGGGTCCAGTATTGAAAGTGTGATGAAACATGGCCTTCAGATTATGATGTTGTGTTCCATGAGTATCCAGTCTGAAAATTTATGAAACGTGGTACCTGGAGGAAGAAAGAGAAGGTTGTTTCCTTCTATAGGTCGACACCTACGTACTAGTACATCAGCTAGTACAAGAGCTATGGGGGTGGTGGCTCCCTTCCAGTAGCAACTGGAAAACGAGTAAAGGCTGGAGCATTTCAGTAGGCCTGCACCTACATACTAGTAAATGGATCGGCTAGTACAAGAGCTAAGGGGGTTGTAGCTCCCTTCCAAGAGAGTCTGGAGAACGAGAGAAGGTTGTAGCCTTCTGCAGGTAGAAGCCTGTGTACTGGTATAAGACTGCACCAGTACATAATCATTGTAAAAGAAGTTTCCTATTAAAAGGAAGATTGAGACAACTTGCAGCCGGTGGTTTTCACCCACATTGGATTTCCACCTTACAACATGGTGTTCATGTGCACTTCTTATGTGTGATGATCTGTTCTATTTTACTGCTCCTGTTTACTGTTCATATGGTTAATAATGTTCTGATGCACTCATTAAGGATCAACTAACTGAATCATATTTTTACTGGATATACGCTTGTTGCATTACATATAGTTGTGTATATAAATCTTAATGTGGAAATGAAAAAGTTATATTGAGTTGATAATACTGATTCACCCCCCCCCCTCTCAGTATTATTTCCAACAATTGGTATCCGAGTAGGTCCTTTGGTAGAAGCTTGATCGCTTGAAGGAGATCCGTAGAACAATGGGAAAGAAGCTTAAGAAGAAAGCGACTAAGAAGAAGAAGACATTGTAGAATTGAGACTTCTGTGATTTGTCATAGTTATAAGGAGAGCTTCAGCGTAAATCACATAAGAAAGATTTCTGCCAACGTGTTTCGAACCAACCAATGTGGTTCATCGTCAGGACAAGTTGAAAATACAGATC
>APFE030635337.1:50623-78235 GCA_000404065.3 Pinus taeda
TTTAGTGCATTTTCTATCACAATTGTAACAAAGCCCTTTTTCTCTTTTTTCTTCCAATTGTTGTGGTGTAACCTTTGTAGGTTGTGGAAGGATAGGAGAAACAACACTTCCATCTTTGTAGTTGTGCGGGGTATGCTTCCTGGTTTCCATAATTTTGCTTTCCACTATGTCACAAAGCCCTTTTACTCTTTCCAATTGTTGTGGTGTTGCTCTAAGGAAGGTGTTGCTCTTTGTATCCTCATAATGTGCTATCATTTCCTCCGTGAAAATTGACCACGTAACAAGTCTTTTATGAGACCAAAGCCCTTTATACCATAAAAATTGATCCAGTTCTAAATATGAAGATGCAATACATACCTTTTGTAATAGTTTTACACCATGTAGATCAAAATATTTCTCCATCTGACGTATCCAATTTACCGGATCCTTGCCATCAAACTTCCTCATCTTGCTTTTTCTTTATTTTAGGAGCATGATCTTGAAATGACTGTAACTCTGTACTTTCAAATCTTTAAGCTCTAAAACTGCGAACTGTAGTAGCCCTCTGTGTCCTCTTTCCAATGCCACCAGTCTAACCCCAATTGGATTCTCCAATGGAGAGTTATGCCAAATCTCCCACAGTGACCGGATTATAGACCTTTTCAGAAGAGAAAACTTGTATGAAGTGCCACGTGTCACTATTTGGACCTCTGGCTCTGAAACAATATCTATAAGAAACTGCAGTCTATCCTCTTTCTGTACCTTTTTGTGAAATTTCAATCCGATGCTCAGAGAGAAAGGTATGAAAATTTTCCCTAGGTCACCTGTTTGGAATGTAATTCAGGAGTCTGCAAAAAGACCAACTTCCTCAGATCATATCTCTGCAAATATAGCCCAAAAAGATCTGAAATTTGGACCCGAGCTGTAGTGCGATGTCTTCTCAAATGGGTTTTTTTTGTAACTTCTGAAACATCACAGAACAACAGTTATAGCGAAAATTCAGCGATGACCTGTTTGGAGAAGCGAAACCCTAGAATCCAAAGCTCTGATACCAAATGTTATGAAACCAGCTCAAGAAAAGATAAAAAAGATAGATCAACACCTTATAATTCAGCCTCTTCGAGGGGGAAACCTCCTTTACATTACATAAATGAACGATTCTTGGATGATACAAATGAAAAGACCTCCTTTCTATATATAGGAGTCTAAGGGGTCATTATATAATCAGAGCCTACATAACAATAATAATGTAAGAGCACAATAATAATAATAGTGGGATACTATGGGGCACAATAGTAACAATATGGGCACTACATGGGTACATCAGTATAATAAGTGGGTTGTACTATTAACAATAAGGGGTTACACTAGTAGTATAGGGGCCTAACACTAATCAGATGGTAATGAATGATCTATGGGTTGAGATGGAGGAATGGAGGTGGAAGGAAGAGATGATGAAGGCACATCTTCAACATGTTGAATAGATGGATCATTGAACATGTCATTGGCGATGGAGATACTCCATGTAATGTTCAACCGTTGGAGGTGATGGAGGACAATAATTTTGATGAGGGAATGGTGGAAAATACTCCTCATTTGATGCTCATATCCTCTTTTTTGGACAATATATGCCATCTTGTCAATGCTACGGAAGAGATAATAAGGTATGTTGAGCATCTTAACCCTTGTGAAATGCATGAGTAGCCGAATATGATAGGTATATAGTTTGGAAAACCTTCCTTCACAAGTAAAGTATCTCATGATGATTTTAATCATGGGAACATATCTATCTAGGAGGTAAGAGAAAGGAATCAATCTCTTTCTATCATTTCTGTATCTAGGTTTAATATAGGGTTGATAGTAATTCTCCTCCAAGTCTGCTTGCTTAAACCATTTTTCCCCAACATCTAGGATTCCAGTGGCACCTAATATGATGGAAGCGGATACAGTGAAAGTGACACCAACAAGGGTTACCTGGTTGTCATGGAGAGACGAGATGACCAATCTACTCAACATAAGATGATATTGGACCTTTTGTACTTTCTCAAAGAACTCAAAACATCCTAGATGTTTGAAAGATTGCACAGTCATGGGAGATTCCATGAGCTCATTAGTATTTCTTGGCTCAAATCTAAGAATTCTCCCTCCTTTATTTGACTTCCTCCCCTTTCTTTCCTCTTCACTAGAACTTATATTTTCTTCTTCTGACATGCTGTCTTGATTTTAAAACCCTAGGGAGATGAAACGATAGTGTAATGTAGGTGTAGGGATTTAAGAATGGTGTGAGGAAATTCAAGGAGATGAGGGAAGGGGTTTCTGGTTTAAGGGAAGTAACAGGGAGTAGGAATGCAAAGGGATTTGGGATAGGGAATTTTATTACAGGTTAGGGGTTTTGGGAGCCTAGCTAAATAGAACACCTACGTCTTAGGATTTTCGGAATAGAAGGCTTTGGGAGATAGTGAAATGATATGAGTGTTGGGAAAGGGTTTAATAGGGGTATGGGAAATGGATAAGAGTATTAGGGTGTGAAATTATAGGTGTGGGAATGAAACTAGGGTTTGCAGGTTTGAAGACTCAAAATTTCATTCAAGATACTTGACCATGAAGTTGCGAGATGTGAAATGAAACGAGGGTATACCTCACGGCTACTTACTTGCTGGAGGAAGAGAACAATCGAAATAAAGCTTCAGAGGCAATGGCATCTCATTTTAGAGGCTAGAGAGAAACATCGCTCAGATACACAGCGCTCAACTGAAACGTTCCCTTTCACTGGTCAAATGCACAATGTATAACATAAACACACAACATATAATAGAAACACGCCCTCTTGGTCAAATGCACAACATGACACTAAAACGTGCAGCGTAATGCACAAATGCATAGCAAAAACTCTATTTTTCTTGTTTTACCTATCAAACACGAAAATTTATCCTTTTTTGAGGTTGTTTGACCATGACAAGAGAAAATGGGGGAAAATGGATGTCTTGAAGGCTTTAAATACTTGATAACCTTTGACTTTTTTTATTTAAAACCCATTTGCTAATGTTTTGAAAGTGCTTTTGAAACATTTCACTAATACCCTTTTACCTTGTGCTTTTCCTCTACAGATTGATCAATTGCTGGAGTAAACACTTTTTGTTTTGACATTTAATGTCCAGTTGGCGTGTGGAACTGAGTTGGCAGCTTTGGGAAAAGTTATTACATATAATGACATATATAAGAAAATAGAAATACATCTCTGTTTTTGGAATAAAATTACAATTTGGGATGAAACTCATACTTGAAATCAAAATTAGAACTTTGGCAAACATCTTCACATGTTTGAAAGTCCTCTTTAAATGAAAAACGGATATTATTGGTGTTCACTCTCATACTTTTGTTGGCCTTATTTAGTGAAATGGTGTTTTATTTGACCTTGAAAAAATGAAACCTAGAGACCTAATGAAATCCTTGAGTGAGCAAACTTCATGGTGACTTGACTGACATAGAAACATGATGAAATAAAATTTCATAATTGACATATGCTCAGTAAGGCATGAAGGTGGGGCAACAAGTATAGATTTTAGAGGGAGAGTAGGGTTTTTGACTAGCGCTACCATCAACGAATAAATTTTTGAATGAGGACCTAGGTGGAATGAAAAGAAATACAAAATGGGACCCTAACATGATATAAAAGAGGAGTTTTGATCACTAATGGTAGTATGCAAATACTGACTCTAACATCATCCTTATTTGGGGTTGGTAGCTCCTTGTAGGTGTCAAGAACACCGTAGACCAAGTGCCTAACCATGTGGACAAATACAGTCGAGAAATCAAACTGAAATGCATGATTGAATTCTAACAAATCAAATAACACAAACTAACTCAAAACTGACTTACATATCTAATGAATGAACATTGAAAATGGCAGAAAATCAATGAATTTCCATGGCCTTTACTTCGAGCTCTGAACTCCAGCGATTCTCTACTTCATACTTTCATAAAATTAAATTGTTATGTATAATGAAACTGGGACAATTCAGAAAAGATAGTGCTTAAGGATCCTACCATTGACTGGTCCTCCTAAGCATGGTTCTCCATTCATATCATCCAACAAGAAATAATTTTTTCCTCGAAAAGCTAAAATCTGATAACGGCCTTTCCATAGATTTTCGAATTTACCATGCTTACCGTTGTATTCATTTCTAGCATCCCAACGAAGCACCACATCTCCAATTTTGAAATCATCTTATTTTGTTTTCTGGCCATATATTCTCTTTATCCTCTCATGAATCTTAGAGGTGTTCTAAAATACCTCATCTCATGTCTACTGTAGGTGAATCATTTGATTGATTTGATACTGAATATCATTCTCTTCACTTCCTGCTTCTTGTAACAATTGCATGATCAGGATTGCTAATGATGAAGGGAAAAAGATATCTACTCCATACACAATTTGAAAAGGAGAAAGTCCAAGAGATTTATTACTACTCACCTAATCTGCCCATAATGCATTGATCAACTTTTTGTGTCAATTCTTTTTGTTGGCCTCCAACATTTTCTTGATGATGTTGATTAAGGATTTATTAGAGGACTCAGCCAAACCATTTCCTTCTCAATAGTATGTTGTAGAATGTCCCAACTTAATGTTGTATTTGTCACAAAACTCAGTCATCTTTTTAGACTTGAATGTTGTTACGTTGTTTATGATGATCTTATCAGGACAACCAAAACAGGACAAGATATTAGTTTCTAAAAACTGAATGATAACTAAATATGTTGCTTTCCTGGTTGGAATTGCTTCGATCCTCTTAGTAAAGTAGTCTGTAGCTGTCAATATCCACTTGTGTTGTGCTGATGATGATGGGTTAATCTCGTCGATGAAATCTGGGCCCCACTGCCGAAACAGTGCATGAACTAAAATAGGTTTCAGAGGCAAAGGAAGAAGTTTTCTTTTACCTTGGAAAACTTGGCACTTGTGAAAACTCATCACTACTTTGTAGATATTTGCGAAAAGTGTAGGCCAATAGTAACCCTCTCTCAGTACTTTGTTGGCCGTGGTCTTCTAGTACAAGTGGACCCCACAATCTCCTTTGTGGAAGTCATTAATTACATCTTTAGGCTCATCTTCGGTCAAACAGTTTAGCAACACACCTCCAGGATCCTTCCAATAAAGCGTGTTGTCCATAATACAATATTTTGAAGCCTTTAACTTCAATGATCTTCTCTTAGCCTTAGACATGCCTAATGGGGGATTTTGATGTTGCAAAACATAAATAATATTAGAATATCATGGAGATGATAGAAATATATCAGATACCTAAATGAGATCTACTTCTTTTTTATTTTTGGACAGTGCCGCTACAAGGTTGATATCTAGAGCATGGAGATTTGACTCAGCCATGCGTTTGGCTAAGCCTTGACCCTTGATTAGCTTGGAAGGCTTGATCTCAAGATCATATTTGAATAATGTTGCAATCCATCTACCTCTTCTACCTTTCGGGTCATTCTGCACAAGAACTTATTTTACCACTGCAATAGGCACATAAGCAAGAGTATGAGAATGTAAAATTTAAACTCTGAAACCTTTCACCACTTTTACCAAAGTTAGGGCTTGTTTCTCAATGATGTTATACTTAAGGACTGCATCGCTAATGTTGTGACTGAAAATTTCTATTGGAAGCTTGGTTTTATCCCTTTTCTGCATTAATATTACTGTTATGGTATGCTCAAAAGCAAAGGAGAATATAATAAAATCATTGGAGTAATTGAGACTGATTAAAATAAGGGTAGTCATTAAGGCAAGATTTACTGCATGAAAGGACTTGCAAGCTTCTTTGGACCACTTTACATCATTATCCTTTTTCAACATATTGGTCATTTCTCTAAGATGTTTAGCCAAATTAGGAATAAGTTTGTGTAAGAAATTCATCTTACCATTGAATGCTTGGATTTCTTTCTTGCTGCAAGGGAAATCAATTTGTTGAATGGCTTCTACTCGTGAAAGGTCAATCTAGATGTCGTCCTTCGAGATGATGTGGCCGAGAAGTTTGCCTTCCTCCATAGCAAACAAACTTTTCTTCAGATTGAGAGAGATTTCAAACTTTCTACATTTCTGGAAAATGACTCTTAAATGATGAAAAACCTCATCATCTGAATGTGAAAACACTATTACATCATCTAAGTATACAACCAAAAAAACTTGTTTTTCATTGGAAAAGGCTATGTCCATGGCATGCTAAAAAGTGCCCCCTGCATTTTTTTATACCGAATGGCATTTTTTCATATTTGAATGTGCCCCAAGGTGTGGTTAATGTTGTCTTGTCTTGATCATCTTCATGCACTAAAAATTGATTGTAACCAAAGTAGCTATCCAAAAGTGACAACCAGGAAGTGCCAACAACTCTCTGAAGGATATCATCCATTTTGGGAAGTGGATAATTATCTTTCAGAGATACTTTGTTCAAGTTTCTGAAGTCTAATACAGAGCCTTATTTCCCCGTCCTTCTTTCTCATCAAAACTAGATTTGATATCGAATCAAAAAATATGATAGGAACAATGATGCCTGCCTTGAAAAGTATGTTAGCTTCTTCCTATATGGATGGTAGCAGTTTTGGATTAATCCTTCATAGCTTTTGTCTAAAGTGATTTTGATCGGGCTTGATTGGGATGGTATGCTAAATTATTTTCTTATCATACTCCTTCAAGTCTGCATAATCCCATGCAAGAACATCAGAAAATTCAGAGAACAAATTAATATATTTCTCTTTTACCTCAGTAGATAATAAATTTGGACAACTTTATCATTTTTGGTTTGTCTGTTGTTCCTATGTTCACGTCTTCAACACCTTTCTCTGTAGGAACCAATGTAGGCTTCCTTGCTACATCATCCCGATCAAAGAAGTCTTCTAAAGGTATAAGACCTTTCACAATATTGTTATCCTTCAATTTTAGTATATGAATTTGAGCTACCTCAATGACTTGATCATCTTCGCCATAAACTTCATCCATAGAACAATTCTCAAACTCTCCTTCACTCTGAAGAAAGTTATTCACCTGTTTGTCATCCAAGAATACTTGCCAGTATCGCAAGTTGTAAGGAACAGAGGGCTGATGCTTTACATGAATCTCAAATTTATTGTTGAAAAAATAGGGATTTTGAAATTTCTTGTAGTTGTAGCTAATGAATCCGCCATAATATTTTGACTCCTTGGTACAACTGAAAGTGTATATTTAGGAAACATCCTCAACATATCTAAAACAACATTTCTATATTGTCTCATTCGCTGATGGTGAGCTTGATATTCACCTTTAAATTGCTTTATCATAAGTTCTGATACACAGAAACTTTTTGTGCACCCAATCTTTTTAAGATCTTTAAGCCTATGATCAGCGCTTTGTACTCCGCCTCATTGTTAGTGCAATTGAAAGCTAACTTGTATGAGTATAATCTAACATTATGAGGGAACTCACCTTACTGATGATGTGGACTTCAAATCCAAATTCCAATACCTACTCCATATTTCCCAAGAGCACCACTAAAGTCCATGGTCCAAAGGCCATGTTCCTCTTCCAAAGGTCGTAAATCTTGTTTCTTCTTTGGGTCAATTTTCTGAACTTTTTCTTCATGGCTTTCTGAATTTTCAACCTTCTCTAAGGGATGTTCTGAACCTTTCTCCACCTTGTCAGATAGTTGTTCAGATGAACTTGGAAGTTTTTCTTTTTCATGATCTAAAATTGTCCTTATACAATTGAAAATCTCTGGTGCATCTTTAATTTCCACAAGCTAGCTATCTATATCCTTCAATCCACTATCATTATATAAAATAAATGACTCTAAATTTGTATGTACAACATTTATAGGATGATTAATGTGCTTCTCCTTGCTAGTTATCATGAATTTCATTTTGGTTTCTTAGTACAATTTCCTCAATTCCCCGAAAACCGGAATAGTGGCATAGGATAAGTCTAATTGCAGTGTGCCTCTTAGTTTTGCTCCCCAAGACCTTGACAATAACATACCAAACTGTGGTGGTATATCAATTACCACCACATCCATTAAGAAATTCTTTGCCGAGATTTGGTCAAGGCATACTGCCAAATATTTTATTAGACCAAGACAATGAACCTTAATGGAATCAAAAGAATACAATTCATGGTATTCACGAGTTATGTCTAGAACTAACTTTTCCATGATGGACTTCAGCATTAAATTATGGGAGGCTCTAGAGTCAAGCACGAAGTTATGAAGAATGTATTGATGGATTCTTAAACTCGAGTAAAATGGAGGAACCTCACTATCTTCTGACTAGCCATCTATGGCTGGACCAAAAATCAATTCAGGCTGGTCATCTTCAAGATTACCCATGTCGGCCATAGGGTCAACTTTCAACATTTTAACTATTCATACTTGTAATGGATATTTTTGACAAGTTCAATAAGAGGGATCAACACTTTAAACTTTGAAATTTCATCTTCTAAATTGACTGAGCTGGATTTGTCTACCTCTTTTTGGATGATGTCTCTTTTCTCGGGCAGATCTCTTGGTGTTTGATCCTTCTTATGATTGTCATGATCCTTGTTTAGACTGCTTATTGGTGGCTGATTTATTTTGCTTTGGTTAGCTACTGCCAGCTCTTTACCTTTACTTTGATTTCCTTGAGGAATTGTCTTTGGTTGAGTATCCTTCTGCTGCGATGTCCTTTTCTGAATGGGAGTGATTGCTCCAGATAAGAGTCGTTAGCTTTAGAAGGAATGGGTGGGAACAACGTTAACGTACGGTCGATCAGGGAGGTGGACATAGAATCATTAGCTTCAAATAGGATTATTAGCCCGCCTCCAACGCCCATCTCTATTTCTCAAGGAATATTTCTTCTGCTGAGAGCTGAGTGCATTCAAGTATCCTCTTTGATAATCATCTGATTGGGTTTCCAATGCATAGTCATTTGCCAATATGTAGTCTTTATCTCTAGGTTCCTCTATCTTCTTGACATACTTCTCATTTCCAGTCAAGAGAATGGGATGGTAATATTCCCTAAAGAAGTGGTTTTCCTCGACAATCAATTTTGTTTCATCATCAAATTATGCTTGAGCATAATTCTGCTGCAAGGGTGTCCGAATTGGCTGTTGATATGTCGATGCTTCAGAATCTTTCTACTCTCTTTATTTTATCTTGTACTGAGGTTCTTGCTGGTTTCTAAAGTTCGGATTTCTAACTTGTGGCTCCTGAGGTCTATCTGAATTTATCATCCAGACGGCCATCCTCTCCATGGTTCTGATCAGTGCATCTAGTTTAAGATTGGTGGAAGAAGAAGGTTCTTCTTTGATGGTTACTTTCTTTTCCGGTTTCTTATATTTTAACTCATACTTTTTAATCATCAAGTTTGCTTACACGCTTACTGCATTATTTTCCATTTCTTCCAGAGTTGCAGGATCTCTTTCCCTTAGTTGATAAGCCATCTCCAAACCAAAGGCATCAGGGTAATGTTGAAGTTCCAAATCAGGTGGAGGTTTCATGTTATCTGGAATGGAATTGTAAATCTGATTGAACCTTATAATAAACTCCTTAACCATCTCGTCAGGATTCCTTTTCAATGTATTTTATTCCACCAAGATTTGCAATGGATTCTTCTTTACCCACCACTTGCCTAAGAACAACTCATTTAACCTATCAGGAGTATCAATGGATCCCACTTCCAAACCACGGAACCATTTTTTCACATCTCCAGAAAAATTTTGAGCCATTAGTATCATGTTGGCATCATCGTCATCAACCTCCTCTAAGTCAATGAAATCAGCCATCTTATCAATATGTTGTTGTGTTATGACTCTCAGGCTGCCATCAAAAAGAGGAAGTCTCTAGCCATAGGTCTGAGGTAACGCTGCCAATTGACCAGGTAATACTAAGGGAGAAAATCTTTCCATGACTACTTGGGGAGGGCGTATGGTGGATTACAATGGGTTGAGTTGGATGGGATGAAATGGAGGTGCAGATACAATTGTTTTTGAATGTGCACTAGAGGGGATGGAAGAAGACAAGCTTTCAAGTTGATACTGAATGTGGGATTTTTCTGTAGTAATTTGTAATTGATCAGCGAGGCTTTGAAGTTTCTCAAAATTAGACCAAACCTCATGCTCAAGTTTTGAAGACTAAGAAGTAGCAGAAGGTTGATTAAACAATGATTTTGAGGCGGGTAAGTATGAATCAAACTTAATGGGATCAAACAATTCCTCTGAAAGACAATATTTAGACTTCGAACGAAATAGGGATAACTCAAATTTAATGTCAAAAGGAATATCCTCAATACTAATTATCTGATCTAGCAAGGAAGTGATCCTTTCCAATTTTGTGCTTTCAGTATTGGGGAAAGGGACTTTAGGTTTTCTTAGCAATCTTTCACGATCATCAACTAGAGAAGGAGGATTTGGGTCAGGGTTTGACCTGGTATATATTTTTGGAGCCAGTATGTTAATAGGGTCAAAGATTATGTGAGGTAAAAGAATTCAAACTTGAGTAGAAAAAGATATCTTCAAACTTCACAGCAAAGGAAGGTATTCAAGAGAGAAATTTAAATTTGTAATGATCAAGAGCTTACCAATGTAATGAGGTTTGATTAGACTTGTGATCTAGACCTCTTTTTCTTTTTGAACAAGCTCTGGATATCTTTGACTGAATCAACTGGATCATGATGTCGAATTTTGTCTTGTTTGTCTCATTGAATCCAACTCTACAATCTTGACACTCCAATTATGGGATCAACCTTTATGAAACTTAGCCCCATCATCCAAAGGATAAAATTCCAATGAAAACTTGTCATACACCCAGGGAAAATGAACCTTTCATTCCTCGGCAATGGCACCAATATGTTATCACTCCTCCGGATCTCCAAGGCTAAGGAAGAGTCCAGCTGAGGTAACCACAGACCAATATTTTGACTTGGTAGCTAGCCCAACCAGGTCGAAGAGGGCTCTCTCCAAAGAATCACAACCAAGAGGGTTGGATTGATTATGGTTTTAGGCTAGGTATAAAGTGCAGAGGTTGTTTTGATTTGATTTGGTGGGGTTATTGCTGGATGAGGGTATTAGGTCAAAAAAGCTAGGTCAGGGAAAATGAGATATGATTGCAGACATTCAAAGGGGCAAGATAGGTAGGAGGCTTAGCGCTTCAAAGGTGGTTTAGTGAGGTGGTTCAAGACTAATGAGGAGTTAGGAAGAGCATATGAGATGTATTCTTCCTAAACTGGAGAAAATGGACAAATTATGATAAATTTCCCAACAAAGCATGAACAAACATGTATTATGCCTATCAACTTTAAAATTACCATATAATGGACATAAAATGGTTTATGAACTTACAAAACATTCATAAAAATTATCACAAAGAGGAGACACTGTTAAACATCCATACCACATGTATCCCAAAGAAATCACTACAACTCATCTATTAATACTAGCCAAAATCTGATACAATAGTGTCTCTGATCACTAGTACAATATCAAAAAAGTCCAACCTTTGAAAAGATTGAAAAATACAAGATATAGGCCTAAACAAAACTCCTCCCAGCCATCAGGGGTCAAATCCATGAGAGGAGGAGAAGTTCCACCAAAATATGAACTGATAGCTAGAGTGTAGGGTGGTCAAAGTGACTCATCCCTAATTACAATGAACTAATCCATTGCACATCATAGAGTCCATCTACCTAATGTATTTACCCTAGGTAATAGTAAAAAGACCATAGTTACATTTACATGATCAATTACATCAGCAAAAAGTTGATTTCCGAAGAGGAAAATCAAATCTAGAGAAAAACAGTGAAAAATTAGGCATCTGGTCAAATGTGCGGCGTTAGTGTCAAACATGCCCTCGCAGTATCAAATGCGCCCTTCATCTTTCAGGCTGATTTTGACTGCCTTACTAGTGTCCAAATTGAGCCCAAGATAGCCCATTGGAAATCTTATCCTATCTAGTTTCTAGATGTACTATTAGTTTGCAAAATGGACTTGATTTGACCCTCCAAAAATGGATTATCCCAAAACTGGTCAAACACGCAGCATCAAGGTGAAAAAGGAGGCAAGACATTGATTTTTTTAGGTGTTTTTTCATCATTTCACCTCCCAGCTGTGAAAAAAAAAGCCTGTAAATTTGTATTCCTACATGCCTTCCCTGCTCTAAATCCAATGGTGGTCTTCTTTTGTCCAAAATGTGACCCAAACAAAAGCGCAGCACCCTTGGCATTCTAGCTATCAAAAACTGTGTATAATTACTTGAAAAGCACAAAAAACTTCAAAATTACTCAATAACTTCTCAAAATTGCTGAAATGCTTGTTGATCATGTGTTTTGTGCATGGAGTGAGACTTCAACAAGTATATCTAGATTCTCCTTCTCTTTTTGGTGAGTTAGGGCTTCAATTTTTGCCTTTGCAGACATGAGCTTTGCCCTTGCATTCCTTTCTCTGTTGGCATAGTGTTTTTCCATCTTCCTCTAAATTTCATTTTGCTGATTGGATTTGTCTAGGAGCGTCTCTAAATGTTGATTGACCTTATCAAGCCAATGCTCCCAGTTCTCATCGATCAAGATGGAAAATTTCTCATTCCATGTGAGCTGATTAGCAAGCTCAACCTCTTTTTGTTTCTCTAGTTCTAGAGCTCTTTTCAGCCCTCTAGTTCTAGGTCTTATTCTAGGTTCGTTCTCTTATTCAGTTTCACTATACCTGTCATAGGCCTCATCAAGAAATGCCTTGGATTTCATTGCTTCTTTCTTTTCTTTGATGAGCTGAATATCCATGACATCATGTTTGGCTTGAAGATGCTTATTCTCCTGCTCATAGTATGAGATGATGTATTTTTCCCTCTCTAGGTTGATCTGGAGCTCCCTTATAAGTGCATCATTTTCTTTGATGATAATGCTTGTGCTCTCACTATCATAATGCTCACATAGGTCAACCAACTCAAAATCCTGCTCTGTCTCATGGAAGTCCTCTTCCTCATGTTTGATTTCTGCCTCTGTCATCCTTTCCTTGCCCTTCTATACCTACTTTGTCGATGAATAAGGCAAGGCTCCTCCCACAATCTGTGGGGAAAACACCTGCCTATGGCCTCTCTGATAAGTGTGTGTCAAGGTGCCCAAATCATCCCATTTAGGCTTGATGACTTTAACCTGTTCAATCTGCTCCTGCTCTCTGATTTCATCTCTGTTAGGTGGATGAATATGCTCATGAAATGGTGATGATGGATGTGATGGTGAGAGTGACTGATCATATGCTGATGAATGATCTATGGGTTGAGATGGAGGAATGGAGGTGGAAGGATGAGATGATGAAGGCACATCTTCAACATGCTGAATATATGGATTAGTGAATATGTCATTGGAAATGAAGGTAATCCATGCAATTTTTAACTTTTTGAGGTGATGGAGGACAATAATTTTGATGAGGGAGTGGTGGAAAATACTCCTCATTTGATGCTCATATTCCCTTTTTTGGACAATATATGCCATCTTGTCAATGCTCCGGAAGAGATAATAAGGGATGTTGATCATCTTAACCCTTGTGAAATGCATGAGTAGCCGAATATGATAGGTATATAATATAGAAAACATTCCTTTAAGAGTAAAGTATCTCATGATGATTTTCATCATGGGAACATATCTATCTAGGAGGTAAGAGAAAGGAAACAACCTCTTTCTATAATTTATGTATCTAGGTTTAATATAGGGCTCATAGTAATGCTCCTCCAAGTATTTTTTCTTAAACCATTTTTCCCCAACATCTGGGATTCTAGTGACACCTAATATGATGGCAGTGGATACAGTGAAAGTGACACCAACAAGGTTACCTCGTTGTCATGGACATTGGAGATGAACAATCTACTCAACATAGGATGATATTAGACTTTTTGTACTTTCTCATAGAATTTAAAAAATTCTATATGTTTGAAAGATGTCACAGTAATGGGAGATGCCATGAGTTTATTAGTATTTCTTGGCTCAAATCTAAGGATTCTCCCTCCCTTGTTTGACTTCCTCCCATTTTTTTCCTCTTCACTAGAACTTTTGTTTTCTTCTTCTCACATGGTGTCTCGATTTTAAAACCCTAGGGAGATGAAATGATAGTGGAATGTAGGTGTAGGGAGTTATGAATGGTGTGAGGAAATTTAGGGAGATGAGCTAAGGGGTTTCTGGTTTAAGGGAAGTAACAGGGAGGTGAAACGTAAAGGGATTTGGGATAGGGAATTTTATTATAGGTTAGGGGTTTTGGGAGCCTAGGTAAATAGAACACCTAGGTCTTAGGGTTTTGGGAATAGAAGGCTTTGGGAGATAGTGAAATGATACGAGGGTTGGGAAAGGGTTTAATAGGGGTATGGTAAATGGATAGGAGTATTAGGGTGTGAAATTAGAGGTGTGGGAATGAAAGTAGGGTTTGCGGGTTTCAAAACTCGAAATTTCGTACAAGAGACTTAACCATGAAGTCGTGAGATGTGAAATGAAATGAGGGTATACTTCAAGGCTACTTACTTGCTGGAGGAAGAGAACAACCAAACTGAAGCTTCAGAGGCAATGGCACTTGGTTTTAGAGGCTGGAGAAAAACCCTGGTCAAATGCGCAATGTTGAACTAAAACATGCCCTTTCACTAGTTAAATGTGCATCGTATAATAGAAATGCACAACATATAATAGAAACATACCCTCCTGGTCAAACACACAATGTGACACTGAAACGTGCAGTGTAATGCACAAACACGCAGTGAAAACTCCGTTTTGTTGGTTTTACTTGTCAAACTCAAAAATTTCTCCTTTGTTGAGGTTGTTCGACCATAACAAGAGCAAATGAGGGGAAAATGGATGTCTTGAAGGCTTTAAATACTTGATAGCATTTGACTTTGTTGATTTAAAACCCATTTTCTAATGTTTTGAAAGTGCTTTTGAAACATTTCACTAATACCCTTTTACCTGGTGCTTTTGCTTTACAGACTAATCAATTGCTGGATTAGACACTTTTTATTTTGACATTTAATGTGCAGTTGGTATGTGGAACTGACTTGGCAGCTTTGGGAAAAGTTACTTATTACATATAATGACATAAAATTACATAAATATAAAAAAATAGAAATACATCTCAGTTTTTGGAATAAAATTACAATTTGGGATGAAACTCATACTTGAAATCAAAATTAGAACTTTGGAAAGCATCTTCACATTTTTGCAAATCCTCTTTAAATGAAAAACGGATATTATTAGTGTTCACTCCATACTTTTGCTGGCCTTATGGAGTGAAATGGTGTTTTATTGGACCTTGAAAAAATGAAACCTAGAGACCTAATGAAAACCTTGAGTGAGTAAACTTCATGGTGACTTGACTGACATAGAGACATGATGAAATAAACTTTCATAATTGATGTATGGTTATTAAGGCATGAAGGTGGGCCAACAAGTATAGATTTTTGAGGGAGAGTGGGGTTTTTTACTAGGGCTACCATCAGTGAATAATTTTTTGAATGAGGACCTAGGTGGAATGACAAAAAAATTAGAATGTGGCCCTAACATGATATAAAAGAGGAGTTTTGATCATTGATGGCAGTATGAAAATACTAACTCTAATAGGGCAGAGGAATTCATTACAACTTACTGAAGCCTGAGTGGAATAAAGTTGTCAGAATTATGCAGATTTTCTTCACATGTTAAGGTAAGTACTCCAAATTATACCTTTACCATATGATATTTATGATTCATCTGGATGGTTTCCATAAAATGAGTTTTCCTTTTTTCTTGCATTAAAGTCTGTTAAAAATGGTCACTAAAGCTAGGATAGAACAATTTTTCATCCATATGTTATTTATCAACATGGGTTAATAATGATTATGTATACTCATGTACTGAACAAAAAATCAGGCATCCTAGAAGCAAAAGGTTGAGAAATATTTTTCTTAAAAAGTACAGAGAAAGTGAAGTAGGTTAGTTTTCAAAAACCTTAGATACAAGGACTAAAACTAGTCAAAAGATTCCCATTAAAAAACAGGCAAAAGGTATAATAAAGGAAAAAGAAATCCAGTTCTATAAAAGAATATCTTCCATACATCAAAAGAAGTCCCAATTAGCTGAAGAAAGAAATCCCATTGAGAAAGAGAGAGAAGAAGGAAGGCACTATGAAATAGGAGAACAAAAAACAAAGTATTTAAGAAGACCACACATGAGACTCACCAACAAATTAAGACTAAAATTAAAAAATAAATGTAATCCTAAGCTTAAAGAGCCCATACTTTTTATGAAGAGGAAGTAGTAAGACTTTTTGAAGCTATAAAGAAGACCCCTACAAATAAATTCAAAACAAAATCTTTATAAGAAACCAGTAAAGGCAAACGAACACTAGAAGCTACAATGACTATTTAGAAAAGGGGAATGAGAATGACCAGATCAATGACAAAACAAGATAAATTGAATCTTTTTACAGAGGCAGTTGAAGTTATTGTAGAAATGAATATGTAGATTCAATATTGCTCATGAAATTTACTAAATCATAAGACTTGAAGCTACTCTATTGATTCGTGGAAGGTATTTCACCATCTAGAACAAGAATAATAGACATGTAAAAGGAAGGACTACTAATGCACAGATATTTATCTAGGGGAAATCAACTTCTCAAAACCCCTTACTATCTATATTGCATTAATCAAAGAATATAGAAGTAATACAATGCTTTGCTCTAGCTTGAGCACACCCTACAAGTGTATAGTCTATCCCTCTCCCCAACTGACTAAACTTGGCCTAACACTTAGACAAATTTCAAGCCCTCCAAACTCCTAATTCCTTCCATTTTTCCTATGGGAATTAAGCCCCTATTAATTAGGAAATTCTCTCGTCTGGATTGCACAATTCTTCTAGGTCCTTCCTCTAACTGCATGCACCATATGTACACTTTGGAGTAGTCTAAAATTGATAGTACACTGCCTTGAAATCTCCATATCAACTCGGTAAATCGAATCATTTGCATGTGTGAGGTAACTTAGGCTAATTTATTAGTTATTTTTGATGATCACTGAGTGTGGTTGAAGTTCCACTTCCACAACTTGACCTTCCACTAGTTCCACCCTCAGTTAGAACTAGTTTAACTAACCATAATTGAATTTAACTTAATTCAATTGCTACAACTGAAATTAACTCAACCTCGGCTCCTAGAATATAGGAACCCACTGAAAGCAACTGAAATTCATGTCCCTAACTCAAATTAACTGAGCTAGACTTCTATTTTTCAGAAATCAACTCAATTAAACTAAGCTTCAACTCATTAACTCGAATTGAATGTTCTTAACTGAGTGATAAGTGCTATGTCAGCTTAGTTAACTCCTCCAAGTTGTTTGTTGATATGGAAATTCAAATTTTCTCAATTTTATTAAGGAAAAAATCAAAATTGAGACTTTCTTACTGCATTTTCAACACTTATCCCAAAATGAACAAGACTTAAGATATCTTTTTGTAGGCATTAAAACACAGTCTTGGAACAATATAGTTATTTTTCCGATTAAGTGTAAAAGATAAGATAAATTTCTACAATTTTTTTTTTTTTTTAATCAAAAGGAAAGGTGGAATGAGTTGTTGGGTAGATTTTTTCTCACTGCAATGATATTTCTCAATTTTGGTCAAAGAATCAAACTGTTGTATTTTTCCATAGCACCAACTGGCAAATTTAGTACCTTAAATTAGAAGATATGGATAAGTTGGTTGAGGATAATGATTTATTCAGTCCAAGGTTGAAATCAGGTTTAGAAATCCAACATAACACGAGAATAGATCAAACTCAAGGAGTTCCTATTTTGAGAAGGGCAACACCTATCCTTTAGGTAGCAGTTTCTAGATTACCCTAATTTTTGGTGATTTGTTTTCAGGATTCTCCCCAAGACATCAACAAGTAGCTCGAGGCATCTCTCAAAATATTTCTACCATTCTGTGTCTAGGTTCAAATATTAAGAATACTAGAAGCTTTAGATATTAAATTAGAGATTATATTCTATTTTGGTTTTAGTTATCTAGACCTTTGTAATATTCTGTCAGTTGGGTTTTTCCAGGTATTTTGATCTCAATTTTGTATATTTTTCTTATATAGCACATGTAAAGAGAGGACGAATGGTTGCATTTTTTCTAGAAAAGACAACCTTATATTTTTTAAATTTATTTGATATTAATGAAATCTTTCAAGACAAAAGTATCTAAGCTTGCACATCAGATATTCCGTTTATAGTGTTCATGAGTCAATATTCTTAGTAATTTCATTATTGCTATTTCTTCATGACTGAAACTAAGATCGATATAATACAATAGAAATCATCAACAATCAGAATCCACAATTATGCATTTACAATGTATCACTTTCTCTTTTAAAATTGCACAAAATTCACTTGCATGCTTTGTGTAATGGGTTGTTATCTTTTTCTGCTCACCATCTTTATGATTAAGGTCTAAATGAACATTATTTGTTTACCACCAGTTCTTAGAATTTTTCGTTGAGATCAACCTTCTAACTCCATGCCCAATGGTTTATTTTCCTTCTTTCCAATCAAGTTTATCATTCTTTCAAATTTAATCTGGCCACCAAGCATATTAAAGCCTTGTTACTATTGTAGCCTAGAGTAGCAGAGTTGATGAGAGATTCTTCTCTAGATTAAAGGGCTAGTTTTCAATCCTAAAGTGGTTAGAGGTTACCTCAAAGTTTTCACCATCACAATGTGTTGAAATTTTAAGTGATAAAAATATGGCGTCGTTGCAGGGGAGGAAAAGACTTCAAGTAAATTACCCCTGAGTACAATAATGTTTCAGATCTGATTGCTGAAGGTGAACAACATTCAAACATAAAGGTGGTTTCATAAATTTCAACTGGAGACTCCATTTTCAAATAATCTAGAGTTCAAAACATTCATGGATACTCCATTGTCTGAAGAATTAAGAGTTTAAAGTACGTATCTAGTTGCCTCATTAATCAAGATGACATAGTATTTGGTAGACCGTATTTCTATTGTAGATTTCAAATAATATTGGAACATGTTTGACTATGATCAAGCGGACAAAGTTTTCTCAAGGTTTTTATTTATTTATTTAGATTCATGCAAATGTTCTTCCAAATATAAGATCTATTTTTTAGAAAAATTTGCTGAGAAACTTCAAAAATAACTTAAGGTCTTAAAGATTCAAATACAATCCCAAGATTCTCAATATCAAAGTTAGTATTTTGAAAATATTTTCCAACAACAATAAGAAGAAATAGTGTTGCCCTCAGTTGTCAACAATGATGAATGTTTTGATTTTAATCGTGTGTTTAACAACCCACAATTTAAACAAAGGGATGATGTAGAGAGGACATATGAATAGTTCATATATGATAATCTAGTTGTTATCACCAAACAATTAATCATCTAGCCTAATTTACTAGATGGATCGATGTACACCATGTAAAGCCAATTTTACCATAGTAAAATTGCTTTCACTGTGAGAAATTACTTAATAAACCACCATTGTTAAGTAATTTATAGTTAAACCCATGAAGAATAATTAAATAAATCATTATTTATTTGGTTTCCTTCTAGGAATATTAATTAAACCATTTTTAAATTATTATTCCTTGTCATATTTCACCAAATCATGAAAAATAAATAGATAAATCATTAATTATCTCATTTTTTTCGAAGAATAATTAATTAATCACTAATTAATTATTATTCTTTGTAAAATTTGACTAAATCCCTTAGGAATAATTAGATAAAGCCTTATTTGCTTATTATTCCTTAACTAATTCCGTGAGATGATAAATAAATCATTTATTTATTTATTATTCTAAATAAAAGTTTAAATATTTTTTCCCTCCTAAACAAATATAATAAAATATTCCAAGTGGTTATTCCAAGAATGGGATCAATAATATTTTGTTATTGCTCATTATTCAAGGATAACTCAATATTTTGTTATAAATAGAAGGGTTTTCCATTCATTATTCATTGGGTTTATACTTCAAATCCAGAAACCTGGGTGACCTTTGGTTTTCACCTTAGGGTTTCTTCTTTTTTCAATTCTATTAATGTTTCCTAGTTTTTTAACCCTAGATCTGTTAAATTTCTGACTTCCAAAGCTTTCTAGTCTTTTCTGCAGGTCACAGGAACCAACCGCGACAAAGGTAGTACCTTTTTATGAGATTTTCCGATTGGGATCCATAGAGCAGAAATTGCACTTTTTGGCCAAAAAAGTGTGATCTGGAGGCCAAAATTCACTTATCAACCCAAAAAATGCAATCCCTACAGAAAAACAGGTCAATACCTATGATTTCTGGGTTTTAGGCTTTTTCTCAAATTTGTTTCTAGGTTTTGCAGAGAGTTGTCTGCTGGGTTTTTTGACCTCTGTCTCATCCTGCTTAGGCCTTGATCCACTCTTATTTACTCATCAAATTTGAATTTAGCCTCCCCTAAGGCTTCTAGTACGCTTCCGCCTTTCTAGGAGGAGTTTAGCTGAGTGAGTAGTCTAAGCTTCTGCAACGCTTTCAGTCGCATTTTCTAGACTTGTACCCTTCTATTTCAGATCTGTTAAGATAGGTTGTTACCATCCATAATTTCACATTTAAAATTGTTTGGTCATTTTCCTTAGGGTCCCATCTGTTGCCCTCGGTGTTTCACCCATCTCGTTATCTTTTTGCAGCGATATTACTCTCTAGTTTTTTGTTGTCGCTACACCACTTTCCAGCAGCTTAGTGTCCCCTGATCCCAGTCACACAGACATTTAGATATCTTGACCATTTCAATGTATTTTCCATTGGTTTAGCCACCAACCAACGCAGTGTTTGCAAACCCAGTTTGGTTGGGGTTTAATTAATTGTTTTTTTGTTCATTTTTTGTTATTAATTTTAGCTTATTTTCAACAAGCTTTTTCCTTTTCTACAAACACGATCTGGGCTTAATCAATTAATACACTTGCACACACAAGCACGCATTAAGTGAAGGGTGCTTGGTTTACATCGTCAAGAAAAGACTTAATATAATAAATTTATCTCCCCTCATTGAGACAAAGGCATATTGTTGATCTCCCTTCACCATTTCCATGTCACGTGTGTCCTACCACCATTGTGCCACCAAGTCATTTGTTGCAAAGACTATTAGGCCTTCACCCCCAGTTTCTACTTGGGCATATTACCCCTCCCCGTCGGGTTGGAGTTCATAGCCCTCCAAGTCCCCACACCGACTCTTCTCCTGGTTCATCTCATTCCCCATCTAATTCTCAGCCTCCTTCACCGCATATCATCACCATGTCTAGACCCACAACTGGTGCGGGAACCCAACCTAAAGTTGGCTCTGGTTTTATACCAGTGGTCACATCAAGCGGAATAGCCTCAAGAACTGTTTCGACAGCCCCCATGCTCCCCTTTATGGCTGGGTTAAGTCTACCAGATTTTAACCAGTTAATAAACAACCCCATACACCATGATGTTGGTTGGCCCTCTATGCCAACTAAGCTTCCCTCAAACATCCCGAAATTTGAGGGTAATGCTGGAGAGGATCCTACCAACCATGTCCAATCCTTCCACATGTGGTATTCATCCAACTCCATAACCGATGACTCCATTAATATTCAACTATTCCAACACACGCTCACTGAAAATGCTACAAAATGGTATGTAGACCAGCCCTCCACATCTCATTCTATTTTCGTGACACTTGCTAAAGCATTCCTCTCATATTTCTAGTTACCTATCTGGTATGACACTGGTATGGAGCTATTGACCACATTCCTTCAGTTCTCCACCACTCACCTTTCCGACCATGTTCAAGAGTGGCGTCGAAGGAGGAGCACATGTCATTCCCTGCCTTTCGAAGACCGTATATATCTAGATTGGTTCCTTAGGAGCCTTTTATCTCCCACTGGAAAAGATGTCACATCGCATTTTCCTCAGATCCAGGAAGAATCTCTCCAAACCACTCTGAGATATGACTTGATTTATGCACAATCTGGTTATGTCTATATCTTCATTCCAGACCTCCCTTGTCCTGGAAGTGCCACTGCACCAAGGGCATCTCATGCCATCGACGGTATCGTTGTAACCCTTTCACACCCTTTGCCATATACTCAGCAAAGTTATGGACATCTTTAAGGGGGCACCAGTTCCTCTAACACTCATAGCCCTCCTTCTAGCAACATGTTTTCAAGACCCCATCCTGTCTACCAAACTGTTGCTCCTACTTATGCATAACCTAGTGATCCAGCCCCTCAAGCATTGGCGTTGCAGCCTCCCATGCACCCTCAGCCCCAGCAACCACTACCTCCTTAGGGTTAGGAGTTTGTGCAGCAGAGTGTGACTAATCCCCAAAATTTGAAGAAAAAGAATAAGGGAAAGGGTAGCAAAGGCAACCATGGTAACCATGGTAACTAGCCTTGTGAACCCCAGGGGAACGAGCCTAACACCAACAACTAGTAACAAGGTGGCCAACCCAAGAAAAACAAGTTTATTCATATGAAAAAGCCTTGCACATGTTGTGGTGTACATGGCCATTATACACATGAGTGTCCTCTCTTACCCCAGATGTGCTAAATGTGGGAAGCTCAAGTAGCTTCTAGAGGTCAAAAATCACCTCAGAATCCTACGCCATCTCAACCAACAGTCCTCACAAATCATTTCCCTCAGCAAGGATTTTTTGTTTCTCAACCACATCCAGGTCAAGTAGCCTATCGCCCCCAACCTTCTTATCCTGGTGACTACCAAATCCTTATGATGAACTCTGATGAGGTTAACCCCTCCAATATCAACCTGCAAATTCAGTCGCGTCAATATGACAAGGCTTTGAATTCGTCATCCATCGAGTCCAAAACCAAAGTATCTCCTGAGCCTCTTACAACACCAAATGGTCCTTTATAGATCCCTCAACCTAAAGTTGAGTCCATTCCTAAGATCCCAAAGGGACCATTATGGTGTAATGTGGATTCTAACAAAGTTTCCCATACATACATTGTAGTAGATGACTTGGCACAATCACCTATTGCCATGTCAATGCTGGAAGTCCTCCTGTCATGCCCATCTCAAAATAAAGCTCTACTAGCTACCTTGGGTGCAGTGGATCCTTCTGACGATCGCTTGATTACCTTCCTGGTTGATATATCAAAGCATCCCCCATTGCCTTCATCTGTTACTTTCCATATACTAGTTAGAGTTTGTAATGTCATCATCTCCCGATGCATTATCAACAAAGGTGCATCCACCTATGTGATGTTCATTATTGTTTGGAAACAACATAGGTCACCTTAGTTGTCCCCCTCCACCATCACTCGGTGTGGTTGGGATGGACACTCCTCCCAGTCCCTTGACATGTAGCGCAACTTTCCAGTGACACTTATGAGCAAGATTGTCCATGTCGACATTGAATTCATTGATGCCCCTTTGGATTACAACATTCTCTTAGGTTGTAGTTACACATATGCCATGTCAACTGTCGTGTCTACGGTATTTCGAAAGATGTGCTTCCCCCATGAAGGGAATATCATTACCATCGATCAATTGCCTTACTACGAGCTGACATCTGTGACCTCCCCCGAGTCCATTATCTTGTCAATGTTTGATAAATAGTCTTCAAATCCTCCCACCGGTGTTTCACCCAAAGTCTATAAGTATTCCTCATTATTGGGTGCTTTCCCCGGTCCTCCCCCTCCCATCTCAGAGCCTAACTCTATGAGTGTTTGCATTTTATAAGTGTCACGGGCTGCCCTTAAGTAGTCTGGTACACTTGATCAACAACCAACTCCTCAGTATCTTGTTGCTTCCCTTCTAGTTGAGCCCTCTGGATCCACTCCCCCAAGACCTCCTCCATTTTTGGGTGTCTCTCTTATGTTTCCACCAGGAACTGTTTCTCCAAGTCTCAACCATCTAGGAGTTATTCCATCGGGACATTACCCTGGAGGCCAGATACCTTCCTTATTCCTTCCTTCGGGAGCTTTTTCTGTCCCTATCATGGCTTCATTGGTCCTTCCTAACATGACTCTGGGGATCCTAGTATGGTACATCGATCCCCCTATGAGGTTAGTCAAGACCTTATCATGCTTTGACCCAATACAACCAGTCCCCATGACCCCTATCGTTGCTTCAGTTCCGTCACAACCTCAACAAGAACTAGCTCCTATTATGAAAGCATCTACCCAAGGGGGAAAAGCTAAAAGGAAATAATCGAAACATAAGGCTCCCCAAGCTCCTCCAGCCCCTAAGGCCCCAGAGTCATCACTTCCATGCACTTTGTGTAAATTTGTTGGGCACACCACCAATAATTGTTCCGAGCTTCCTCAACTTAAATCGTTGGTTCATGAAGCGTTCCTTAAGTCAAATATCCCGAAAGTCAGTGTTAACTTACTGGTCCCACCTATGAAACTCAAAATGTTGTGCACAAACCACCCTTGTGTCCTATGTGATCATCATGGTCACTATTCCCATTGTTGTGCTTGTCTCACTGAATTTCGTGATTGCCTTGGGGCGGTTCACGAATACGAGGCCACTCGTAGTGGAACACCTACTCATCTACCCATGGATTTCGATACCACTAGTAAACCAGAACAAGGAGACTTTGGCCCCATTATTGTGATCCCTCCCCCTGATGTCGAGATGACAGACATGACAGGAAACCTCCTTTACCTGTCATCATCCTTGAGTTCCTTACAGGCAAACCTTTTTGAGGTATTTTTGTGTGCTTCTATCGAACCTCTTTTGATAGAATCCTAGGTCTCAACATCTGTAGATCCTCCATCTACTAGCTCATTGTCTGCCATTTCAGATGATGTGTATGTGAACCATCCTTCTCAGGTGTATGCACCAGGTAATGTCACTGCATGATGTAGTCAGTCTTCCTACTAGTCACCCATCTCCCATCCATATGAGGACACCATGGAAGCTATGTCTACCCATGATTACCCTTGCACTTAAGCAAGGGGGAATTTCTCTAGAGGATTTTGAAGCCTAATTCCTTCTTAATTCTCCCAATGCGCTCTACCTCAAGAAATTTTTCTCATAGCACATCCCTTTGATTTGCATGTCTTTATTTCTGCCATGAAACTAGGTAGATTTCATCATCGCAAATGTTGTCTTTTGCACCTTTTAGATGGATCCATCATCCACACCGTATATTGGTCATGCCAACGGTGCGAGTCGCTTCTCCCAGAATCTAGCCTCGGCAGCTTGGGCCATTTTTACCCCCTTGCATACATAGTCCTTTAAAATGGTGTGTGCATTGGATTTGCCACCAATAATTAGGCCGAATATGATGTAGTGATAGGTTTGTTAGTCGATTCCCTCGCTCATCACATCCTTCATCTTCATGTTCGTTTAGATTCCTTACTACTTGTCATACAATTGAATGGTGTCTATCATGTGCATAACCAAGTCCTATTTAGAAAATATCTATGATTTAAGCTATTGGTACGTGAATTTGAAACCATTACTTTCAGTCATGTTCCTAGAGCACAAAATAACTACATAGATTCCATTGCAAATAACATTCGAGATTGGAATTTATCACATGTATACCATACAAGACAACCATAAAAAAAATAAATGGTGAAACATCATTGTCATATAAAATGCATAATCATATTATGTATCATATAAGTGTTTGGAGCCCATAGCTCTAAATAAATCCAGTACGCCCAGAGCATACTGGGGGGGCACATAGGCCCCTACACCTCCTTATCATCCTTTAGAGGATCTCATTCCAAGTTGGGCCAATATGCTTGAATCCCCTTTTCGGGCACTCGGAACAAAATGACACTACACAAACTCCTCCTTCTAGGGGGAATCATTCCCACCTTTGCATACCATATTAGTATCCCATTCTTCAGGGCATGCTAGTTTTCCCCTAGCCATATTCTCAGTTAAGTCTTGGCTTAGATCCCACTGAATCTAAGTATGGTCGATTATCTTCCCATGCCTTAGATAGTTTGTCATACCAGCCTCTCTAGCGAGCCATATGCACATCGCATATCGTAGATGTTTGATACCATATCTTCCAATATTCTACTCTATGTCCACATAGTCCCCATGTTTGACCTAGTGGATGAGAATGATTTTGGACCTCCTCTATTAGTTCATTCTCGTTTTCCTCTTCCCTTAATTCTTCACCAGGAACCATCATTCCAAGAAGCATTAAGGCCATCTTTAGACAAGTAAGGCCACTTGTCTAAAAGTCATAGATCCTGATTTTGATGGTTGGTTTGTCTGCTATGATCTCCACAATATTTAGGGCCTTTTCCGCCTCTCCAAATTCACCACGGCTCACATAGAAAATGAATCCAAATTGGAGGGAAAATGTCCTTTCATAGAAAAATCCCCAATTTTTCTATCGCCCATTGTGACCAAACGTAGCTCAGTTTCACGAACCGTTAACACCATTGGAATGATCTCATCGAGCTCTATAATGGATCTCCCTCATTTTTTTATGATTCGATACTTCACAAGGAAAACATTTTTCCAAGAAAGGTCACTTCGTCACCTCTCAAAATCGAATTTCTTAACACACGACACTTGTACTTTGAGGTCCTCCTCCTATGAATACTTGTCATACCATGTGTCGATTTCTGTCATGAGTAACCATCATTTACTCATTTTTTGATGGTCCCCACTAGGCCTAGTCGGTGTGGCAGCATCATCGAGTCACCCTTGTTCAAAGCATCTGCAATGAATCACCCTTGCACTCTTGGAATCTACTTCATGTCCCATTATATCATGTCATAATATTTCGTCCATATTTTCATACCAATCTTCCTATGTTTCCCATTTTGGCCTCTAGTCATACTATTCCCATCCCCTCCGAAGTTGAGTCAGTTGGTGCCAGATCAACCATGCACTTTATGCTCTCACAAGGGTAGTCATTTATTTGTCCCTCAGTCCCACTTTTCTCCATTATCCCTGGTGTTACACAAAAATGTCGTCACCTTGATTATTTGCAGTCGGTGTAGGTCTATCATTACCTATACCAGCTTCCTAAGCAAGTCTTAAACCTCAGCTCTTCAAAACAAGCTTGAGAAATGAGAGAAAGACATCAAAAAAGCAATGTAACTCTGGTTCCGCACTTTCTCTTACTTTTTCTTGCGGGCCCGCACCTTTTGTTCAAGTCATCTACGTACTTATAAGCTCTGTATGTAAAGGGGAGGGTGCATACCCCTGTAAAAGTCAAAAGGCGCAATCTTTATCTTAAAAAACTCATCTTGGGTTATTTCTAGAGTTTTCTAGAAGCATTTGTTACGTGGATTGTTCGCTCCAAGTGGTTCATGCATCCCATCATAGGAGGAACTAATCCCTTGTTGAGAGGAGCTATCCCTTTGAAGCAGGACTCTATCCCTTTGAAGGAGGAACTGGTAACTGATCTCCATTGCACTATAAATTGAGGCATTGGGTCAGTGGCCAGGGAGGTTAGAAGCTGAACTTTTGAGGGTAAATGCTAGTGAAATTAAGACTTCCTATTTGAGCTTAAGAGGAGAGATCACATACCTTTTTGGCTTCATTGGGGAGTGAGTGAAGCTTGTCAAAGTAGAGGAGACTTCTTGTGGACCCTGGGAGGAGCTTGTACAGCGTCAAGGCAAAGGTTGTAAAGTTCTTCTCCTTTTGAATTAATACAATCAAGCTCATTTTTCTCAACAAGTATCTCATGTTATTTGTTT
>APFE030635342.1:0-16135 GCA_000404065.3 Pinus taeda
TCGGACACGAGCTCGTGCTTCTCCTTTAAGAGGAGCTTTCCAGAGTATAAATGCAACAGCTGGATTTATCCTATCACAAGATAAGCTACTTTTTTGGTTTTGTAGTCTTGGAGAGTTAATTACTCTCCTACTTCAAGACACTAGCCTGATCTATATTGGTGCTTCAGAGCCCTAGTAAAAGAAAGATTGCTAAGTTGATTTTACTTTAAGCGTTAATTTTATGGCTTTTCTTTAAGACAAAAGGTAGTGGAGATGAAACTGATGGTGTGTAGACTCGACTCAAATCCACTAAAAAGATGCACCTAGGATGATTTACACTACTTTTCTTTTTCAATGAAATCCCTAGCTAAGAGAGCTGGAGAATGCAAATTTTCGATAAAAGCAACTTTCTTAACAGACAATCAAAGAAACAATCTCTTTATCTTTTCCAAGCATACAACACATGACCACTCATTACTTGCACGAGAATTCCTTTTTCTTTCAAAAACTTCAAATGCTACTTAAAACAAACTTTGCAAAGGAGATGTTTTTGTATTTTCCTATTTAACAAAGCATATAAAATTATTTTAACAAAAGCAATTTCAAAATTTATAAAAGTCTATGAAAAACTCACTCAAAATCAAATCAAAAGGAAATTTACCTAAAAGAAAATCTAAAGAGGCAAAAGCCTACTAATATGATTCCAGGTTGTTTTACTCGGTAACAATCAAACCAAGGACTGGTTCATGCAGAATCATAAACCAGTCAAAAACAAAAATCAAACTCTTTTGTTCTTTTCTTAAGAATGAAATTCACAACTTCAATCAATAAGCTTGTTCGTAATTCCGCAAAGAGACAACACAAAGGTAGGTTGCTCACACAGGTAGACTTTACGACAGGTCCGACTCCTAAGAACAATGACAAAACCAGAGAGATCCAAGGTTTCACAACTTCTAAAGTCAAAGCCACTACAGGACCAATGCAAAAATCAAACCCTAGGGCTAGAACTTCTATGAATTTCACTAAAACTCTTGACGCTAACGAAACAAGTTCAGGTGAAGATCTCTGACAGATAACCAATGGATCTGGGCAGTAAAAACTAATGAAAGACAAAATCTAAGGGAAAAAAATGGAAAAAATGGAAATTTCTCAATTTTTGACAGGGTACGCAGGCAGCCTGTTTGCATAGGTGCATGCACGCGATGTGTACAAAGCTGCAGTGCGTACAGGTACGCACTGTGCTCAACTCAGAGGGTGCGTACTACTAAAAAAACAAGAAAAAACTAAAATCTAACCTAACTCTAAACTAACCCACCCAAATACACAGTCAAATAGCCAAAAACCAAAAAAGAAATGACTCTTTTCAGATCAAAGTGTCACACAAAGGAAAAATCATTCACATCAATGGAGTCCCCAGTGGAATTGCCAATTTGTCATGCGGAAAGAGTTAATCTTGCGGACAAAACCAACCTCCCTAGAAGCTAAAGGCTTTCTTGTGACAAACAAGACAATTAAGAGCAATCCTTCTCTAAACATGCATTTACCATACAAGAAATCAAGTGTTTAGATCCTACCTGTAGTCCAACGCTGTTGTAGTAGTCCAGCCTTGTCGATCCGGATGAGCTCCTCCTTCACTTCGAAACCTGCATTCACTAACAATCAAACAATTAAATAGCACCAGAATATCTCATAAAATAAACATATTCAACATACAGACCAAGGAGTATATGAAACAACTCATTAATAACAAATTGTTGAGAAGAATGGACTTATTTGTATTAATAGGAAACAAAAGAAACCATTACAACCTGAGCCTTGGTGTTGTGCAAGTTCCTCCCAGGGTCCAGCAAGAGTTTTCCTTTACCTTGATAAGCTCACCCACTTCCAAATGAAACAAGAAAGGATGGTAATCTCTCCTCACAAGCTTCTACAAGGAAGTCCTAATTCCTGCAGCATCTACCATTTGGAATGTTCAGCTTTCAACCTCCCTTCCTCTGGCCCAACGCCTGTATTTATAATGTTCTAGAGGAAGTTAATCAGGTCCAACATCAATGGGATAAGCCCCTCTTTTGGATGGGGTAGCTCTTCTCTTGATGGGATAAGTTCCTCTTTCATAGGGATGCATGAACCATCTGGAGGCGCTCAATACACGTCAAACAATCTTCTAGAATGCTCTAGAAATGACCACAAGTAACTTTTTTAAGATGAAACTCGCGCTTTTTGACCTTTACAGGGGTACGCACCCAACCCTTGACATACAGAGCGTACAAGTACGCAGGTATAATGAACTTGGGATGCGTACATGCAGGTAAGGTAGAGAGAACCGGCGTACCCAGAGATAAACATGTTTTTAAATGAATTTCTCTCTTTTTTGAAGTTTGACATGGAGAGCAGAGGTATGAGGCTTTCCAAGGAGGATAGTATGACTGTTGATGGAGCCATAATAACTGCATATAGTCATGGTGACAAATTTTAGTGTAACAGTTCTATGTAGCTTTCATGCAGCACATAATGATGCTTAAGTATGGTAGATGCATTTATAATGGGTCTAGATAACATGTTTGCAACCTTGTTATGTATGCCCTTTCTATATCTGATGACTAAATGAAACTGTTGTAAAAAACCCATACATCTGTAATGTATTAACTGTTGTAACCTAGTTTGGGAGTGTAGATATTGAAGTGGTTGATGGTCAGTATGTATTACTGTTTCTTTGCCCATTAAATAATGTTTCCACTTTTTCACACTGTAAATTAATGCATACAATTCTTTATCATATGTAGGATAGTTAACTACTATAGGATTAAAGGTCTCAAGATGATTACATATGGGTTTACAGTGCTGTGTCAACATTGTTCCCATGGCATAGTCACTTACATCTGTTTGGATCTCAAATGGTTTTTGTAGATCTAGCAGTGCTAGTACAGGTGATGTAGTAATCTTTTCTTTCAAGGTGTTGAAGGCTTTTTTTTGTTTGCCTCCCCACTGAAACACCTTGTTCAATCCTGTCAAGGCATGCAAGGGAGCCGCAATTGAGGAAAAATTTGTAATGAACTTCCTCCAATATTGTGCTGCTCCTAAGAAGCTTCTCACTTTTGTAGCAAACTTGGGTTTAGGCCAGTTTACAATGATTACCACTTTAGAGGGATCTATTTTCAATTCTCTTCCCCCTACTATATGATCCAAGTAATTTAGAGAGGTTTTTCCAAATTCACATTTGGAGAGTTTAACATAAAGTTTTGATCTTTTCAAAACATCTAATGTCTTCTTAACATGCCTTAAATGTTCTTCTCACGTTTTACTAAAAATCAGAATGGCTTCCAAATACACAATAACAAATTCATCAAGAAAAGGTCTGAGTACATCATTCATTAATCTCATGAAAGTAGCAGGAGCATTGGTCAAGCCAAAAGGCATAACTAGCCATTCATACAATCCTTGCTTTGTTTTGAAAGCAATCTTCCATGCATCTTGCTCCACAACTCTAACCTGATGGTATCCACTGTGCAAATCCAGCTTCGTGAAATAAACAACTTCCTTGAATTGATCTAAAAGATCATCTATGTGAGGAAGGGGATAATGATTTTTTATCATTATCTTATTCAACGCTCTTTAGTCAATCCACATTCTCCACGATCCATCTTTATTTCTCACCAAAACAATCGGTGACCCACATGGTGATGTGCTAGGCCTGATGAACCCTTTCTCGAGCAACTCCTACACTTGCCTCTTAAAAACGGGATTGTTATATAACATCACATATCATGCACAAGAATTGAAGTAGAGCCTATAAATATTGAAATAATCCTAAAGTTTCCAATTCCATCAACACATAAAGTACATATTGTTTAGGGCGTATAGGTTCTATTTCATGCTATTATACACACAAATATTTTCCAATGACATAAGAAGCATGTTAATTGGATTATGTATGCAAACGTTATTCCACTCAGTTCACCTTCATGTTTACACACCTACAGATCGAGACAATTTAGCACCAAGCCCCATTATTCATAGAAAAGGGGCTAGCCACACAATTATGATGTAAAAGACTCTAGAAGAGTTTATATTGTAACTCTAGTTAAGAGTTAATTTACTCAATGTGAACCACAAGTGGGCTTTTGGACTGTGTTATAACTAGGCCACTAGGAGGAAGAGACATTTCATTCTTTCGAGATAATTTTGTTCCACCAGTGAGAAAAGATAGCCATGAGTGATAAGAGGTATAGAACACAAAGTGTATATGTCCAATGTAGCATCCCATGGGCCACAGATGTAAAAGACTCTATAAGAGTCTATATTGTAACTGTAGTTAAGAGTTGACATAGTCAAAATTAACTACTAGTAGGCTACTGAGTTGTGTTATAACCGAGCCACTAGGAGGAAGAAGAATTCCATTCTTCTGAGAGAATTTTTTTCCATAGCTGAGGAAAGATAACCAGGAGCAATAGGAGGTAGAGCCCACAAAGAGGATTTGTGCATTGTAGCAACCCACAAGCCACATGCATTACTTCATTGTACCTACAACCATCTTTCTAGGCAGAGAAAGAGAATGAAGCAACCTCACCTTCCAACTGGGTTTCCTCTCAAAAGGGTTTCCCAAAGAGCATAAATTGTGTCTTATGTGTGTGTGTAAGATTATTTTGTCATTCTCTACCTTTCTGCATGATTTCCATTCGCATGCGTTCACTAATTATAGTTAAATCTATAGATCTTAAAGTTTAATAAAATTATAATAGTGTAGAATATCATCTTTTAATATAATATTATCAGATATGTTGTGATCAACTATTGAGTGGAATATCCATTATAGTTTATGGATAATCAATTTATTAATTTCTAACACAATTTATTATTTAAAAAAAAAAATCAGGTTTTGAAATTTCATATTGTTTTTTAGAAAGTTTGCAAACTAGTGCCATGGATCTATTTTGAAAGAAAAAAAAATAATGGCCAACAAAATCTAAGATAGCTACGATCACTACGATAGCTGTGATCGCCCAAGCTAGTTTGTTTCCATTTTGCATGTAAAAAAATTTCAATATTTGTTATTAATGAATTGAAGTTTACTTTTCATTGTAGCTTTATGTTTTTGTTTAAATTTGTATTTCATTTTGTTCTTTCATAAGCCTATATTAGAGGTCCCATAAGTTTCATGCAACCAATACATGACCAAAATAGTGTATATTTTTAAACTGTGATTGTACAAAAGCTTTTGGAGCAACAATCTGATCCCATGCCACTAAATTCCATTCGTTGTTATTCTTCATGCCAAAACAAAGAAAATGAAAAATCAACTTGTGAATATTTTTTAAAATACCTTTGGGCACCCATGTAATTGAGGTCTAATAAACAATCATACTTACAAGAATTGATTTAACCAAGACTATGCGCTCACCTCTTAATAAAAGCCTATTGGTCCAAATAGAGATCCGACCTTCCACCGTCTTAATCATCCACAACCAATCATTGAAATGGTAATCATTTGGTTTAAGTAAAAAGACATAGATGTTTTATGCCATCTTCAATCAATTTTAATTGGAAATGGAAGTGTTAATGAGTATCATCCATTATTCTTTAAGACAAAATAAAAAAGAAATAGTAGACTTCGGGTTACTAACCATCATGCGAGTAAGAAGGGAGAATTGTTCTAAAATTTCTGATATTTCTCGAAGGAAACATACTTCTCTGAGAACGAAAATAAAAACACCTTCATCAAACAATAGATGTGAAATGGATACATTATGTGATATATTAATGCCTTCCAACCTTCCCTTTTTTTTATGGCATCTCAAACGAGCTTGTTAAATGCATCCGCTACAAGAGGAAAGTAAGGGGGAGATAAAGGAAGCCCATGACACGTGCCACAATAAGGATTGAAAAAATCCAATGGATGACCATTGATAAGCACAATGTAATTAGAAGAAGTAATACATCCCATAATCTAGTTTACAATAGCACGATTTAAGCGAACACAGATGAGAACCAGTATTAAGAAGGTCTAATCCACATGACTATAGGATTTATATAGATTGATTTTAATAAAAACAATAGGAATGTTTTTTGTTTTTATAGAATGGCGTGCTTCGTAAGCTAGAAAAAAAACCTTGTGTATTTAACGATTTTGTAAAAGATGAATTGTTACTTTATAATGATCACACTTAGAATAGGCTTCAGTCTAGTTACAATGATTTTGGATATCAACTTATAAGCCACATTGCAACAAGAGATAGGGTAGAAATCATCGGAAAAATACGCTTCCTACATCATAGGAATTAGGGCAATAAAATAAGAATTAATGGCACCGAATACCAAGCTTGACCTCTTAGATTCTCTAAATAACCTTTAATACATCCTCTTTGATCAAATAAAAAAAGAACAAAGAATTCCATTCTCATGTGATTCAAATTGAGACTTTTCTCCTTTTACATGGATAAAAGGGCTATTTGAACTTCCCCTTCAATAACTTCTTGCAAAAGGGAAGCATTCATGTCCTTGGAGATGAAAGGAGGAAATATAGATAACAAACCTAGTAACTCTAAAATAGGGCATCCTCTAGGGTAAGTGAAAAGCAATTTAAAGAATTAAACACCAAGTTGAGAAATATCCTAAAGGGATGAGAAAGAATCCCCCCCAATTTCTTTCATATAGCATATAGTTTCACATTCCAATGATGGTTGTCATAATTGTGGAAAAAAATAGTATTATTGACATCATTATGGAAAAAAATAGTATTATTTTCTCCTTATGAGATCTAGATAAGATGCCTCTTTAATCTCTAGGTTTCATCTTCTTTGTCAAGGATATATCTCTTTTTGCGTTCAAGGGAATATAATGCTTCGATGAATTCAAATAAAAAGGCACAAATATTTTGATGAATACAAAACATTAATTTTGTCCTCCATCTCCTTCAACGCATCTCTAATGAGTTTATTAACCATTGAAATCATTTTTTTTAGAAAAACAATACACACACATTATATCATGGTGATCAATACTTTATAAACCGGGATAAATGCTACCGTAGCCATACAAATTAAATGCATAGTAAATTCCTATAGCCATAAATCAATAATCAATAATCAACATGAAAACACTTACAACTTGACACATCTCACACTGCTAAAATTTTAAAGATCACAAACACTAATTAAATTATAGCTTTATTTTTAATTTTGTTGTTTTTCTTGATGATAAAAAATCTTTCATTAGAATTTAAAATATAATAGCATACAAAATTGGTCTCAATAGTCCTCACACTATAATTACGACCACAAATTTTGAGATTGGGGACTAGAGGATACCAAAATGGACACTTCACATACATTATTTTCGTAAGGCATTGAAACTGTAGCATACTAGGAATAACAAAAAGGGAGACCAAAATTGACAACAACATATCAAGGAGGGGAGTAGGGGGGAAGTTCATGGGGAGATGCGAAGTAACCAACATGATCATGAATGTGGAAATGTTCCACTCGTGCTTCCAAGCTGCAATGATGATCATTGGTGCGACGATGACTACGATGGAGACTATCTGGTTGAGCTGTAATTTCATTTTGATTGTATTGAATATTAGTAAGATAGGTCGATATTTCATTTTTATCATCATAGTAGTGTTCCTTGAATATGTCCAAATCAATTTGGATGTTTCGTAGTTGCTCAACAATGGATTCCATAGAAGCAGAGGCCTCCAAGTAGCCTAGAGAGAGAGCAAGAGAAGTAGCTTATGCACCCTCTATTTCGTGGTTGGTTGAGTTGGTGAAGGATGATTTGTGTCTAGGTTCGGGGTGCCATCCTGGGCATCCTGGCCCCTTGCTTTGTTGGAGACCATGGTTAAAGATATGCCCTCCAACAAAGCGCCTAATCCAGATGGGTTCACCTCCAAGTTCTTCAAGGCTTGTTGGTAATTTCTGGGTCCAGATATTGTAGAGATGGTGGAAGTGTCCTGACAAATAAGAAAGTCATGATCCGGATTGAATGCAACTTTCCTCACCCTAATTCCAAAATCAAAGGAAGCCAGTACCCTGAGTGGATTCAAGCCTATTACATTTTGTAATGCAATTTACAAGATCCTTCCTTGCATCATGGTTCATCGGTTGAAACCTATTCATCACCACATAGTTAGCTAGGAGCAGTCGAGATTTGTAGAAGGGAGGAAAATACTAGATGGCATAGTCTCATAACATGAACTATCCATTCACTTAAGCGACATAAGAAGCAGGAGATGATACTAAAGATGGATCTTTCTAAAGCCTACGCCCATCTTAGTTGGACATGCCTTCTCTCAGTCGTGATATATTTTAGGTTCGTAGAGGGATGGCTCTATTGGATTCATTCAATGATATCCACACCTTTCTTCCCAATTTTGGTTAATAGGGTCCCTTCCCCCACTTTTTGATCTTCGAGGGGTCTCAAACAAGCCGATCCAATATCACTATTTATATTCATAATAGCTTTTGAAGGGTTGAGTGATTTAATCAAGACATCCAAAGTCAACAACTACGTGAAAGGAATACACCTCCCTAGAACATACATCTCCATGACCCACCAACTGTTTGTCGACAACAATCTATTGCATGGTGAACCCAAGGTTCAAGGAGTAGTAGCAATCAATGGGATCCTTGTGGAATTCCAAATGGCCTAAGGTATGCTCCTTAACATGCACAAATCCCATTTTTATTTTTTTACTACTCCTTGTCTAATCCAAATCTTTTGGCTCGCACCCTAGGATATTTTATATGGACCCTCTCGACAAAATATCTCGAAGGACATGCTACTTTTCTAAAAAAATTCCTTCAAGCTATCTCGCTCTACCACCTTTCTATTCTTCCCACTCCGAAAATAATATATTGATATTGACTGTTATGTTTAGGAACTTCTTGTAGCATGGTGCTACACTTGGAAAAAAATGGCCCCTTGTCACCTGACATACACCCTGCCTCCCAAAAGTCTAAGAAGGTCTTGGTTTGAGGGATCCTGAGGATTTGAATGCAACTTTAGGGGATAATCTCTAGTGGAGATGGATTCAGGGAAAACAGATCAATGGAAAAGGATCTAGTCACATAAATATTAGAAAGTTAAAACCCAATGAGAGTTACTATGATATACCTCCTACCCCACAAGATCATCGATATGGAACTTGGAAAATCCTAACTATCCCATTCAATATCACTCTTTTTGGGAAATTAAGGAAGGAAATTCAACTTTATTTTGGGAGGACTCATGGGAGCAACTCCCTCGATTGAATAGAGAGCCCTCCCCTGAAGGATATAGAGCTCATTCTTCAACCTCACAGTGAGGGATGAGTAGATAACTACTAGAAGGTGAAACCTCACCCCCAGGGCTGGAGAGAATGGAAAACAACAACTGACTGGCACCTTGAGGCCCCGTAGGAAGCACAATAGAACCTCTCACAATAGTTGAATTAGATACGAATCCTTGTCTCACTAGCTCCAAACAAGCTAAGACAGGGATACTCAACATCTAGATCCTTCACCCTCAAAGAATATTATCTCATCAAGACAATGCACATACGATGCCTCATCGAGGAATTTGGAGCTCCATTTGGGGGGGAAAGGTTTGGCCTAAGGTGGTTCATTTTCTCTAGCTTGTTGGGCATAAACGAATACTCATTTGGGACCGCTTGTCAAAAATATTCCTCCTGTGCCCCCTCTGTAAAAACCAAGAGGAGACATTAGAGCACCTTCTAAGTGCATGCCCAAATGCGGGAGAACTATGGAATTTGGAAACTTCCCTTTTAGGCCCCTACGAACACAACCAAGAAGATATTATGGAGATGATTGAAAACTAGCCACAAAGTTGATTCAAGAACCTGGTTTTTAACAGAGCATGGTGCCTAACCTTGGGATTCATCCTATTGAACATCTTGAAAGAAAGGAACCGAGCCATATTTTAGGATCAGACTCCCTCCAACACCTCCATTTGGGGGTTAGCCAAAGACAATGCTAGGGAGACAATCCAATTAGAGAAATGGGATCCATATGGTTGGAAAGCTACTCCTCTGGAGTCATCCATCCTCCTCTCCCTTAATCTATCTCAAGATATGATCCTACCCCTTCCTTATCTAATTAGGGACCCTCTTCGATTAGCTTCGTTTTTTTTCTCTCGGCCTCCTTCAGGTTGCATTTAAATCAACTTTGAGAGAGCATCCAAAGGAAACTCTGGTCCTGCGGGTTATTGGGGAATCTTGCGCAACTCTTGGGGAGACTCAATAGGAATATACGTAGGGTATTATGGTCACACCACCAATAACGTAGCAGAACTCACAACGTTGGAGAAGGGTCTTATTTTAGCTGACAAAAAAATTACTTAAGGATCCATATAATTAGGGATTCCAAAATGGTGTTGTTGATGACACAAGCTATTATTGATGACTCTCCCATCCGCAAAATTGCCAAAATTTGGCATCTCGAAGCCCAGCTAGCAAGAACAAAACATCTCTTGGAAAGGTTTGAATACGCCATAATAGGGCATGTGTTTTGGGCTAGCAATAAAGTGGTCTACTGGTTGGCTAATCAAGGGGTGATGAACCAACACAAAGAATTTTCCATTTTGTGGCATGTCGCTTTAAGTGTCGTTGATTTAGACCCTGGTGAGCTGAAACTCTTTAAGATATCCTTCAAGCTGACTCATATTCCCTCGATGGGGGTGCACATATGATGGTACAAGTGACATGTGATCGACCATCCTGGCCTGCCTCCCCTCCACGTGCGTATTAATGCCCCAATGATGAAAATACCCGACATTTACTCCTCTGTTGTGACATTCCTCCTCAAGAACTCTATGGATAAATGCAAAGCCTGGTACATGAATTGGCTTAGTTCGACAGTTTGGGCAATGAATTTATGTGGTAAGGAATTTGGAAGTGGTCGGGTCTATGTCTATGGTGCTTCATTGGGGCTCAGGACTTGGGTGAGGAGCATAGACGATGTTTGGAGTTGCTTGGCATGGATTGGCATCAGTCTCCTAATATGCCCTTGAGACTCTGGTACATAGACTGTCACGGTTCATTTTTTCTCCCTCGTTTATGTTGGAAACAAGGCTATTTCATTACTTCACTAGTTCTTGGCTCCTTTCCCACTTGCACGATCCATTGCAAGTATGTATAGGTGTGTGGGCTCAATTGGTATTTGGTATCTTATGCTCTAAATTTGGATATATCTTTTGACCCAAAGATATTTGTAGTTTCTCGACCAAAATTATACATAACAATAAATAGATTTATTTTTAAATAGGGCCAACAATAAATTAAAAACGTTAAATGTTGAGCATTACATGTTAAATGTTTATGTTTACCTTTATGTTTATGTTTACTTTTACGTTTACATGTCTACATGAGATCTAACACCATACTGGTCTATAGAGCGCCTCTTGGCACAATAATTATTTATTTATTTTTATTTATATAATTTTGACAAGTCAAATGTATTAATTCAAAATTATAATCATTTATTATTATTATTATTATTATTATTATTATTATTATTATTTGTGTACTCTCACCTAGTCAAAATAACCCCCTAGGGGTAACTCAATTGGTGATGGTTGTGTAAATGAAATATTATGTTCGAGGAGATATGGTCTTCAAATCCCCTTGATTAACTTGTGTGTAGAAGGGAAAATTGTATGTACCTAGAGTTTACAATGCTAGTGGGTGTAATCAACCTTGTGTCAGGGGACTACAAGACTAACTCAGTTGTCAATTCCTCTCTCTCTCTCTCTTCATATCTTTTCTTTGTCACTGCTATTCCAATTGGATTTGCAAGGTCCTCAAATCATGCATTTATCCATGCCAAACCAAATATTTTTCCATATCTAGGGTTCTATTAGTGGATGAAAAAACAATGCATGTTTCTCTGTGTCTCGACTATTTATCCACATTCCATGAGTTACTCATATATGATAAGCATGAAGCCTATAATGCCATAAATGTAACCCTCACACTCATTGATGTGAATTCACTTTATTGAAATTCGAAAGCATCATCCTTATGTGATGTAATGTTTACAAATTCCTTACCCTGTTGATGTGGTAATCACCCTATGAGGGACATCAATTAAAGATTTATTAAACAAAAGGTATTACAAAGTCATGTGCTGGTGTGTGTTCTGTGTTATTTAAGAAACAAATCAATCAAATTGCCAATACACAAACATTTAAATGGAAAGGCAATAGAGAAATATAGCAAGCAATCACAAAGACACAAGAAATTTTAATAAGGAGTTCACCCTATTCTCTAGGGCTACATCTCTGGTCTAGCTTTCAGTGGTGGCCTTGTTTTATTGTGCCTTTAGTAGAGAATTACAATATAGGGACTCAATGTGAGTTCTCCTGAAGCAGGTTTTTCTTGGCAGGGTGGTTCTTAGATTTCCCAAGCCACTGGAGTGCACATACTCTTCTTCTTCCTACCAACTCTATGAACTTTGGGTCTACAATGGACAAAGCCAAATGTGATACTCAGTCCGGACAGATTGCCCTATGGAATGGCTTGAATCTTCAAGCTCTTGTGCTTGATGTTGTCACTGGTTAGCTTGGCCCTCTATCTCTTTATGCTCTTCTATTGCTTTTTTACCTTCTTCCCTATGTATTATGTCCTCCTCTCGGGATTGTGGTCTCTTTTCTCATCTCTCAGACTTAACTCCAACTTGACTGTGTATTCTATCTCTATTCATGGCTTTTTGTCATTCGAACCCATGCCCGCTCAGTTCCTCTTCCACCTCTGTTGATTCACCTTCTACAGTTACGCTTGTAGTTCCCTGTTCGGCGTCAGCATGAACGTTCAGGGAGTGGCCACATGTCCCCATCCGAACAGCACCAACCTACTCATCAGTTCATTTCTCTAGTTGTGCCATGGGTGCGTCCTTCCTCCACTGTGGAGGTTAAATGGATTCCAAATCCCTTTAGAACGTGGCTTGATTCCCTGTCGATTTCACTTCTTTCTATCGTGCACAATCTCAGCCATCTGATCTGGGCTCCTTCAAATCCAACGTCATACGCACGTCCCGCGTGGTTGACTTGCTTGACCAATAACACACAATCAATGGCAGTTTTGTCTCACCTCTGCCACCACATGTCGATCATTGAGTGGGATCTCTCTGGTTTCTCCAAAACCATTTACCATTTCAGGGCACCCTTATCAATGCCGCCGGTTTTCCAGAGCGCAGGTCCTGCCTTCGTACGTTAGCGCTTTTTATTTCTCCTATTGCGGTTCTCCGACTCCCAACGCAACTGAGTTCTTAAGGCTCCAACATTTTGGCCCTGTTTGCCTAGCAATGTGTGATTAGTGCCGCTAATCGCGCATCGAAAATCACCTCCTTTTCCCAATCTTGGGCTCCCAGTGGCTACTTTGACCTCCTGTGTAGTGTCCATGGGTCTCGATCAACGTGCTTTGACCGAGGTCCTCGTCATTCCACGGTAGCTACCATTGCCACTGGTTCAGGGTGTTTTTGATGTTGTTTTGGATTCTTCAAAGATTTGTTTTGTCTTGATATAGTCATGGTTATTTGACAGTCTTTTATGGATCCATTTCAGATCACGGCCTTCCCACTAAAAGAGCTTTTGGACCACCAAAAGTCGGTTTACTTCAAGCATCGACTAAGTGAGGAAACTGCGCTCTCACTTGCCCAATCTCAATCCACTTCGCACTGCCCAGCTTTGAACCTTTAAGCCCAATTCTGAGGAATTCCACTTTTCCACTGCGCGTCGTCCTTACCTTCCTGTCGAGCACTGTGTCTTCCCATAATTAATTAAGATATTCAGGTAGCAGGTCATCAACAGAAGGTAATTGACTCTGCTCCTCAGGGTCCTCAACCATTGAAGGTTCAAAAAACCTCAAGCAATATGCGTTCATGACTAAGTAGATGTGCATGTAAGCTGGTAGATCAAGGCGAAAAGCATTTTCACCAATCTTCTCAAGTATCCTAAAGGGCCCATACCTGATAGGTTTTAGCTTTTTACTTTCACCTTGCATCCTGTCCTTGCTAATATACAGCCACACTTGGTCTCCAACTTGAAAACTATGCTCCATCCGATGCTTATCGTGCCTAGCCTTATACTTGGCCTGGCTCTTTTCCAACTGTTCTTGTACTACCTGGTGGATCTCCTGGATCTGTTCAATGAACCTAGTTGCCTTGTCCACATCATTTTGTTTATCAACCATGGTATCTTTACCAAAGACAAAATCCAAATGAGACCTTGGTATGAAACCAAAATAGGTCTCAAAAGGAGATCTCTGTGTAGAAGAGTGATTGACTCTATTGTAAGCATGCTGCAGATAACACAAGTGGTCATCCCAAATCTTAGGGTGTTTACTGCAATATCCTCTCAGTAAATAGATCACCGTCCTGTTAACTACTTTTGTTTCGCCATTTATTTGTGGATGAAAAGTTGTGTTTTTCTTTAATTTGGTGTCCATTAGTTCCCACAGACTTGACTAAAACTTCCCCACAAATCAAGTGTCTCGATCAAATACAATAGAAGTGGGTAATCCAAAATGAACCCATACATGTTCAAAGAACAATTTTATAGTTTGTTCAGCTGTAATCTGTTTACTATAGTGTATCAAAATACACATTTTGCTAAACCTATACACAACAACATATAGATAATCATGACCTTTCTTAGATTTAGGCAGTCCTCCAACAAATTCCATGGAAATGCTTTCCCAAGGGTGAGAAGGAACTGGCAAGGGAGTGTACGTGCCTAGTTTTCTGTTGTTCGGCTTGCCTTTCATACACATAGCACATCCCTTTACATATCTAGAAACTGTCTCACTCATTCTTGGCCAATAGCAGAACCTTTGCAACTGTGCAACTATTTTACTTACCCTAAAGTTACCTGATATCAGAGAAGTGTGTGCTTCCCTAATTATCTTTACTCTCTCAGTTTGTGGAATGCAGAGCTTCCCGTAATGATATAAGAGTCGATCCTTCATGTGATAGTCCAATTATTCTATTCTTTTTCCTTGACTCAAAGTTCCATATACATCTTTAAAGTCCATATCCTGAGTATATTGTTCTATGTAGCTTTCATGCGGCACATAATGATGCTTAAGTATGGTAGATGCATTTGTAATGGGTCTAGATAACATGTCTGCAACCTTGTTATGTATGCCCTTTCTATATCTGATGACTAAATGAAACTGTTGTAGAAAACCCATCCAGCTGTAATGTCTTAATTGTTGTAACTTAGTTTGGGAGTGTAGATATTGAAGTGGTTGATGGTTAGTATGTATTACTGTTATTAAATAATGTTTCCACTTTTTCACACTCTGAACTAACGCATACAATTATTTATCATATGTAGGATAGTTAACTACTACAGGATTAAAGGTATCAAGATGATTACATATGGGTTTACAATGCTGTGTCAACATTGTTCCCATGGCATAGTCACTGGCATCTGTTTGGATCTCAAATGTTTTTTGTAGATCTGGTAGTGCTAGTACAGGTGATGTAGTAATCTTTTCTTTCAAGGTGTCGAAGGCTTTTTGCTGTTTGCCTCCCCATTGAAACACCTTGTTCAATCCTGTCAAGTCATGCAAGGGAGCTGAAATTGAGGAAAAATTTGTAATGAACTTCCTCCAATATTGTGCTTCTCCTAAGAAGCTTCTCACTTTTGTAGCAGACTTGGGTTTAGGCCAGTTTACAATGATTGCCACTTTCGAGGGATCTATTTTCAATTCTCTTCCCCCTACTATATGATCCAAGTAATTTAGAGAGGTTTTTCCAAATTCACATTTGGAGAGTTTAACATAAATTTTTTCTCTTTTCAAAACATCTAATGTCTAGTTAACATGCCTTAAATGTTCTTCCCACATTTTACTAAAAATCAGAATGTCTTCCAAATACACAATAACAAATTCATCAAGATAAGGTATGAGTACATCATTCATTAATCTCATGAAAGTAGCAGGAGCATTGGTCAAGCCAGAAGGCATACCTAGCCATTCATACAATCCCTACTTTGTTTTGAAAGAAATCTTCCATGCATCTTGCTCTACAACTCTGACCTGATGGTATCCACTGTGCAAATCCAGCTTGGTGAAATAAACAGCTTCCTTCAATTGATCTAAAAGGTCATCTATGTGAGGAAGGGGATAATGATTTTTGATCGTTATCTTATTCAACGCTCG
>APFE030635357.1:0-13293 GCA_000404065.3 Pinus taeda
AACTAGAGGGATAATTACAGTGAAATCCACAATGCATTTTGCAATGGAAATAGATTATGCCATGGAAATGAAAAATCATGGAATTTAAGGTGCATTGGAAGCACTTTTGGCCCAATGAAGATACATGGAAGATGGCTTATGAGATGCGAGATTTGTATCATTCCTTATTTACTAGTTGAGGATATGTGTTTGCTACATATGATTTGGCTTATGTGTATGCATGTGTGTATTGTAAATACTGCAATGAGTTGTGTCATAAAGATCAAATAAGTAGTATGTTATAAATACTGCAATGAGTTATGTTATAAAGTTCTAATAAGAAGTATGATGTTCATGGTTTAAGTGGTTTGGTATGATGTAAATGTTGCATTGAGTTGTGTTATAAACCTCCATGGGAAACATGCTTTTCTATTTATAAGAATCACTGAAAATCGAGGTCAGTTTTCCCCCAAAGGGGAGGGTTTTATAACAAACCTTGGTTGATTTTCCATGTAAACAAATAAGACCAAGGTCGTGGGATACGTATTCCAGGCTAAATGGTGAGAAAACATTATAGTGGGAATCACTTGTGGTTTAATAATGCCTATGGAAAAAAAGGCATTAGAAAAGGAAAAGAGACAATAAATGGAATTCAATTATTAAAATAAATGAAAATAGGATAAAAGGGAGATGAAGAGACGCAAATATGCATGCAAGGGAAATCAAAGGAAAAATGAAGGAAAATGAAATAAAATTGGAAATCAATGATAAAAAGACATCAGAGAAGTTGTTCATTTCTTTTGTCAGTTCAATTTTGCTTCTCTCCTTCCACCCTCTCATACTCTTACACACTTCGAGCATTCTTGGATAAATCTAGCATTCAATTGGATTTGGATAAAGAAAGAAAAGGATAGCAAAGGAAGCGTATGGAGACAGTTCGATTAGAAAGTATAATAAGCTTACTTTGTAGGTAACATGTTGCAAGTGTGATCCTACTATTGGTTTTTGTATGCACTGTATATGCATTTGGTTCCTTTGTTATGTGGTGTCATTAGAATGGATATTTGGCTAGATTGACAGTGGTTTCATCCTTGCATTTCCATTTTCTAGATAGCCATGTTGTAGTGGGTTCCCCATTTCCTTTTCTAATTGGTTTTTAGGTTTCTTATGCCTACAGGTTGGAATAAATTCTCTGGAGCCCTAAAATATCTTGGGTTCTTTAGATGTGGATTGATATGGCAGATCTCTAGATCCCTCTAATAGCTTGGTTTCCCTCGAGGCTATGGGTGGAGTTACTAGTTCCTGGAGCCCCAGAAAACTCAGGTAGAGACCAATCTCGTCGATGTTATTGATTTCTCAATCATTTAGGTGAGATTACTATGCTTGGGGATTGAGGTGGTTTGGCTTCTAGAATCCCTTGTTGGTTCTATTTTTGTTTAACCCTTATGATTCCACATTCATTCTTGGAATATGGAACAAGGTGATTGACTGAAAGAGATATTTGGTTCATCCCAATCTATGGTTGGATGCTATGTAGGATTAATTGACTTGCTTGCCATTTTCATATGTTAATACAAGTTTTTTTCTATTGTGATATATGAGCACTTGTATTGGTTAATATGGTGATCATATGGATGATTTTTCATGGGTTATAATCTTCATATCTAATGGTTATATGCATGATTCTATTATGTGCTCTATTTATGTCTCTTCTTCATGATTTGATAAGTTATTGGATGGTTGATGAATGCATGGACTAACAAGTGTTTTGTAGCTATATTCTGATGACATAAAGCATTCTTGGTGATTCTTAGATGAATTTCAAAATTTTATGATTATATATGCATTCATGACCTGTAGCTTTCATGTTTACTATATGGTTGACAAAATGTCTATCTCTCACTAGGCATGTATTATTCAATATCTTGCTCAAGCTTTGATCGTTTAACATTGTTATCATCATTGTCATGATTCTAGAAAGTTATTTTTAGTTCTGGGTAGTGGTGTATAGGCTAGCTTAAAACATTGGCGTACATCTTCTGACCACATGCAAAAAACAGAGGAAAATAGGTCCAACTACATGCAGGTGGGTTTATAGGTGTAGTTGGAGCGTCATAACTTCATGCACAAAGTGTGAAGGGTGCGTTTGGGGAGTACACCTAGTGAAAAAGAGTTCCAACTTAGGGATTGACCACATGGGGTGGATGTCAAGCTCCCACATGATTTGTAGTCTCTCAGGTATGTCGTTATGTTTTTTTTTGTAAGACCCGCTTCCATAACTCAAACTTGTAGATTGTGTCATATCATAGTCACAATATGCTCATGTTTACCTTGAATGTCTTATCAAAGTGGGTAAATGTGGGAGGAGGCATTAAAGGTTCCCTTGCTCAGGTTATCTCAACATAATATAATAACAAATCTTTCATAATACCTAATTGATGCTCTAGCTAACTAGCATAATCCAATGAACCAATTGAAAAACATAAATTATAATTACTCCTCCTGATTTGTAAGAAATTACATGGAAAACCTACCATAAATACCTTAGTAAAACCCATTAATAAGCTAGTCCATTGATCTCAGATAATAAATGTTACTCCTCCATTCATAGTAGAAGTTCATCATGGCTATAACTTTTATAGAATACTACCTCTCCTAACATCTCCTTAAGCCCCCAATACAACTCCAATATTAACAAATATTAGTTACACCTCGCTCATTCTAAACCAAAGGTTGGTATCTAACTTGATAAAGAGTCCATCATGCATATATCATAGATTTACCCTTCTTCCGTACACACCTCATGTTTGATTTCATAAAATATTTGTTGGAATTTTAGAGAAGTGTGTGCCCGATGCCTATTTTCTACCTCCTCTACTTTGGTTCATGCATGTGTGTTGTTGAGCATATCATAGCCTCCTAAGCCTTATCAAAAGCATGTTGTCTTGTGAGGCATGTTACAATGTAATGGTTCTTTTTGTGGAGTAGTAATTCCAAACAAAGGATGAGCGTAGGGAAAGGTAGGAAACACCCACATGGGAGTGAAAAACTAGAGGAAGGGGGATGCCACGTCACTTGGGTATGAAACTATCTTGGGGCCACTTATTATTTATGGAGAGACCAAATGTGTATAGTTCACTGTGAGGGAATTTCATGCAAGATCAAGGATGGAGAAATGCTTAACATGAAAATATTTCATTTTTCAAGAAAGGCACTGGTGAAATTAACTTAGGGAAACCCATCCAATTGCTAGGATATGCAGTGATGCTCTATGTGTAAGAATTGAGAAAATAGAAAAGAAATATAGGCCCGATCCTTTCCCAAAATGAAGAATGGAAACATGTAAAGCAATAACCCACTATACCTAATAAATCCGAAGCCTACATCCAATGGTCACTCCTTTCAAATATAGAAGCATTTTCTAGATTGGAGCGAGTTTCTCCCTAATAGTTTTGGAAAATTTATTTTTTTCTATGGTAGCTATCATCCTAAAAATGATGTGGATTGTGAATTAAATTCACATGGATCTACTATAAAGTAACATCAACTAAGTATTAATGATAATACTAACCATACATTGATCCTAAACTTCAATGTTCATATCTAATTGCGGAGATTCATGACACATATTAGTAAGTTCATGTGGAGGGAATGTGAACAAACCTCATCCTTGTCACTACCAATGTCCCATATAGCAATGATGGGTAAAGTCTCCGTTAATGAAATTGTGGTCACCCTCATCCAGAAGTTTCTCAACCATAGTTAAGTTAAAGTTGTTAAAGTCAACAAATTTAGCATAAATATTTTTATAGAATAAATTTAATATTTAATATCATTTTAAGTGTCTTAATATTTAAATTTTATTATAACGTTTATAAGTGTCTTATAAAATTGTAATACATGTTTAGTGGTATTTTTAACTATATTTTATTAGCAATGTTACTAACAACAAATGATGCCACAATGCGAGGAACAATAAACAACACCACATTGTGAAGAACAAGAAATGATGTTGCAATATGTTGAACAAAAAATGATATTACAATTTGTTCAGAAGCGAATCATGTCATAACGCACTTAACAAAAACATATTTCACTATATGATGAACAACAAAAGACATCACAATCTGACAAAAAAAATGTTATTCCAATGTGATGAATGACAAAAAATGTCAAAGTATGATAAACAAGAAGTATCGTCATAATGTGATGAATAACAAACAACATCACAATGTGATGAATAACAAATTTCATCTTAATATGATGAATAATAAATAATGTTGCAAAGTACTAAACAATGAAAGATGTCGCAATGCAATCAACATTATATATCATCAGAATGTGATGATTAATAAATAATTATAGAAATTGATGAAGCATAGATGACATTAGAATGATGAATAATAGATTGCATTGCAATGTGGAAAAAAAATAGCATTTTAATACATTGAATAATAAGCATTGCCAGAATGAGATAAACTATAAGCAATATCACAATGTGATTAACATCAATTATCATTGTAATTTGAGAAAAACTAATGTTTTGTTGCAACAAATAAAATCATTGAAAATAATGGTCAAGCATGATTAACTAAGTCAATCATGATTATCGCTTTTTTGACTAAGTTCCAATACAATCAACCATGGTTATATGTGGTCAAGGATAACCAATCATAAACTAGAAGGTTAACCATCTCCAATATGGTTAAGGTGACCAAAAAGTCTCAATTAAGGTCAATCATGGCCAAACCATAAGCAATGATGGCCAATGGTTAACATCCCATACTATGCTTAACCATGATCAACACTTCTCAATGTACATCATGGTCAACAATGGTGAGCCATATGTTGGAAATAATACTGAGAGGCGAGGTAAATCAGTATTATGAGATCAATAATTTAGTTTCCCAAACAAATTTGTATACGTTACTTTAGTTAAATGAACTAGCAGGTATATGCGACTGTACTTAAAGAAACTAGCGTATATGCAGAGAACTTTTGATTCGCCCAATTTATAATGCACTCAACTTTAACCAATATATCAAAGATTTATTAGACAATGCAGTAAAAGAAGAATAAAGCATCACAAATAAGTAACACACACGAACACCAAGATTGATCTGGATTTAAACAGGAATGCAATAAAATACAGAGATAACCATAAAGACAGATATGCAACATAAATAATACTTCATTTCATTACTGTGAAATACTGAAAAATGGTTACAAACAGAAATGGAAATAAACTAGCTAGGATGATGGTAGCTTATCTCTGAGAAGAGATGTGGCGACTACATGCCTCTGAACTGTAAAGGCTACATTATGGCAGACAATCTGTCCTTTTACAAAATGTGACTTGTTACTTATAGTATTTTCCAGTTACAATACCATGGATCAATTCCATGGGTGAATTAATACCATTGGTGGATTTTACAATACCACTCGCGGATTCCATTTACAATACCATGGGTAAATTCCATGGGTCGATGAATAATATGGTTGGATGAGTACCATGGGTTGATGCCATTTTCCATTCGGATCATTCCTCCCTCCTTAAGAAGCAATGGTCCCCATTTCTTAAAGTTCCCTCCTGCGAAGCCTTTGTTGAATATGAAGAGCCACTGAAGATAAGGGTTTTATGTGGTTAACCCATAACCATGATAAATGAAGATCCGAGGATAAAGATACCTTGTAATGATTGTGACCAACTGTGATGATGACGGTGTGTGGCCTAGCAAATGGACTTCGATGAAGTGTGGGTTTGTGTATGCCCCATAACCATGACGAATGAGGATCTGAGAATAGAGATACCCTGTGATGCTTGTGACCAACTATGATACTAACAAAGTGCGGCCTAGCAAATTGACTTCAATGACAAGGATTTTATGCGGTTGACCCATAACTGTGATGTTGGTTGTTGATGAAGTAACAGGTGCCTACATAGCCTCAGATGGGAGGGCATGTCTCCAAATAACCCAAGTCCAATGCTACTATGCTAAAACTGATGAATGTGAAGCACGTGCCTACTAAAGTGGGGTGGGAGGTCATGTCTGCAATGGAACCCGCCCTGAATGCTGCTCCATAATTAAAATGGACATAACTTGGCCAATATAACTCAGAATATTTATTATAACCTATTTTTGGAAGCAGAAGGATCATTTTTTATCTTCGCATGAGTTGGAAATCCTTATGTGGACACTCCAAGATCTGAGATTCGCGCTGCAACAGTTTTGTCGTCACAAAAATTCTGATAAAATAGCTGATTTTAAATCAGCAATATCTCCCACATCCGAACTCTAATTTGACCCATTTGTTTTTTGAAATTGGGTGATTTTTCGAAAGGAATCCAGATCTGGTATTTTTTTTTGTAAATTTTTTTACCAAATGTTTCAAATGTGATCTGCAAAGTCACCGCCCAAAAAAAAAATCCTGCAAAAAAATGAAAAAAGAAAAATTCTTCCTGCTTGACCCAAGAAAGTGCTCTGTGGAGGTTGTGGCACATGCTTGAAGTTTGTTGAATATTCCTGCAAAATTTGAAACTGAAATATGCATCAAACCCTCATTCCCATGGAATCATAACCTGCTCTGATACCACTGATCCAGATTTAAACAGGGACGCAATAAAATACAAAGATAACCATAAAGACAGATATGCAGCGGAAATAATACTTCATTTCATTACTGTGAAATACTGAAATATGCTCACAAACAGAAATGGAAATAAACTAGCTAGGGTGATGGTAGCTTATCTCTGAGAAGAGATGTGGTGGCTACATTCCTCTGAACTGTAAAGGCTACATTATGGTGGACAATCTGTCCTTCTACAAAATGTGACTTGTTACTTATACTATTTTTCAGTTACAATACCACTGATCAATTCCATGGGTGAATTAATACCATGGGTGGATTTTACAATACTACGGGCGGATGTCATTTACAATACCATGGGTCAATTCCATGGGTCGATGAATAATATGGGTGGATGAGTACCATGGGTTGATGCCATTTTCCATTTGGATCAAAGATATAAGGTGCAAACGAAATGTGGGTGAAAACCACCTGCTGTTTTCGTCTTTGTCTTCTTTTAATAATAAGAAAATATGTTTACAATTTTGTACTAGTGAAAACTTATACCAGTACGCATGCTTCTACCTATATAAGGTTACAACCTTGTGTCTCTCTCGAGCATCTTCTGGAAGGGAGCTACAACTCCCTAACTTTTGTACTAGCCGATATGTTTACTAGTACATAGGGTGTGACCTACAGAAGGCTATGATCTTCTTTCTTCCACCAAGGACCACATTTCATAAATTTTCAGACTAGATCCATCAACAACATTATAACTACAATTCAATCATCAAATACATCTGCATCAACCAATCACTAAAATTCAAACATCACATTTTGAATCACCCACAACTGAATCAATCAATGAGTTTGACAATTAATCATAGAATACTGTCACCAAAATACAGTCACCAAACCCAGAATTTGGCAACAGCAAACAGAAACAACTGGAACATACTTTATGAGGTATACTCTACTTCTATGTGTCAAAATTATGTGTATACATGCTTTTACGAAATCCAACGAGTGTACACATCTGTAAATATTAATTTATAATTCTGCAACTATTTCAGACTTAAGTTATACCCAAATCATAATATTTATAGAATAATACAAGTGTCAGTATCTAGATCTAGATTATACATGATCAAACCACATAATGATAATTCATTTCAAGCCTTAAGATCTCGATCCATCATTAGATCTTATCCTTCACCAACTTCTAAGGTTCATCCTTGGTTCAATTCAAGCATAGTACCATAAGCCAATAACCTACATACTAGATCTCACACTTCATTAGATATTCGATACTTGCACACCTGGCCTAATGGTCTTCTCTTCCTTTTATAGTTTTATGCCTTTATAAATAACATGGACCAAATAACTAGGTTCAATACCTTAGAATAGATACCTTGAACCAATACCATGGATCAAAATACCATGGACCAAATACCTTGGACTAAAAACTTAGTTTTCCAAGATATACACACTTTTCCTTCTGTGAAAGTGTGTGTGTACGTATATGGTACTTGTGTTTAGTGAATATGTGTGTATACGTAACTTGGTCAAGGTGAACCTGCGTATACCTCTCTTTATTCATTCTTTGTAGTCTGATCTGTAATTCTCTGTTGTTAAACTATTGTATTGTGATCTTTCATCTGAGTGAGTTCCCATAAAGGACAACACCTGTATCATAATGCCAAAAAATTACCCCTTTCAAATTCATCGCAACAACAACACCAAGTCACTCTCCCCCTTTGTCATCAAGGGAAAAGGGTCATGCTCCCCCTGAGTACATGCCGAATTCTTTAATATGCTGAAATGTACTCATTGAGCTGCCATGTTTGAGTCCATGCTCCCACTAAGCACTAGCAGAGTCTGTAAGAAGATTTTCTAAAAGAATAACATGACTCTGTAAAAATCAACTATGTGAGGATGTCCTTCCTATCACTAACTACTCATACATCCATCTCCCAACCAAGTGGGGATACACCAATTGTTTATACATGACAAAAAAAAAGAAATATTACATCATCCATCCCATGCATATTGAGGTTACAAATTAGGTATTTTCATGATCTTTACATTAAATGATATACATGACATTTATAATAAATACAATTTTTCTAAACAGGACCATGATAGTCATCAGCAACTATCGTACACCATATATGATCTGCACCATCAACAACATCGAGATCAATAGCCTGTATATTTCCATCATCAAAAGAGTCACCTGAATCAAAATAGTTATGTGGATCTATACAAAGATCTTCTAAGATAATGCCACCAATGCATTATTAGAAGCATATGCTCCCCCTGAACCTATGCTAGATGTTCATTATCAGATCTGATTATTGCATATATCAGTAAGAAATATCAAGGAAGCATCATCAATCAAATATACATCAAGTTATCAATAACTTATGAGGACGAGCATATTTCCACATGTTATCAGCAAATTATAACCATCATCATTTAGAGCAGATAATTGACTAAACCATATCAGACCCCTTGTTCTTGAGTCTGGCCCACTGCTTTTCTTAAAACCAAGATATACACAACTATGCCCATAGAAACTCGCGTATGTATGCGACTACGCTTCATGAAACTCATGTATAACAACATTTTTCTGTAAAATAAGATTTAGCAATAGGATGATGTAGTGGCTGCTCCCATCTTTTGTCTAATATATTCACATGTCTCTCTTGAAAGTGGTTTAGAAAATATCTCAACAACCTGTTTTTTGGATGGAACATACTCCAATTTGACCTTTTCTTCAAGCACTTGTTCATGTAGAAAATGATATTTAATGGGTATGTGCTTGGTCTTGGAGTGCTTGACTAAATTCTTTGAAATACTAATGCCACTTGTATTATCACATAGAATGGAGATGGGTGGAGTACATATGATTTGAATTTCTTGCAAGTTTTGGATCATCCAAAGTAGTTGTGTGTAGCAAGATGCAGCAACCACATATTCTGCTTTAACTGTAGATAATGCAATTGAACTTTGTTTCTTGTTGAACCAAGACACTAACCTGGAACCCATATAGAATGCACCACCACTAGTGTTTTTTCTATCATCACCACTTTCTGCCCAATCTTCATTTGTATATGCATTAATGGTAAGATCCATATCTCTAGGATACCATAAACCAAAGTTCTATGTTCCTTGAAGATATTTGAAAATCCTTTTTACTGCGTGAAGGTGTGATTCCTTTGGATTTTCTTCGAATCTTCCAACTGTTCCTACTACATGCTTGATGTGAGGTAAGGTACCTTTTACATAAAGCAGACTACCAATCATGGATCTGTAAGTTGGTTGATGTACTGTTGTTGATTCATAACTTGAGCTAACACTACATCCTGTTACCATTGGGGTACATACTCATTTAGAATCTTCCATGTTGTAATTTTTCAAGATTTGTTTGAGATATTTGGTTTGTGAAACAAAAATACCATCTTTATTTTGTTGAACTTGTAGACCAAGAAAATAGGTAAGCTCAACAAGCAAGGACATTTGAAATTCTTGCTGCATTACTGAAGGAAAATTCTGACTCATGGATACTTCATTGCTACCAAAATGATATCATCAACATAAACAACAATTATTAGCAATTTATCAGTGTCAATCTTTGTATATAGATTGTTATCTGCTGACCCCTTTGAAAAACTCTATTGGTGGAGATATTTGTCAAGACAATAATACTAGGCCCTTGGAGCTTGTTTTAGACCATAGAGAGCCTTTCTTAGTTTGCATACAACTTTTGCATCATTTCCAAGAATGAATCCTTCTAGTTTTTCAATATAGACTTCTTCTTCTAAGTCTCCATTAAGGAAGGTATATTTTACATTCATTTGGTATAATTTAAATTTCTATAAACTAGAAATAGCAAGAAACATCATTATGGCTTCAAGTCTAGCAACAGGTGCAAAAGTTTCTTCAAAATCTATACCTTCTTGTTGAGCATATCCTTTAAAAACAATTCTAGCCTTGTTTCTAATAACTTCTTCATTTTCATTCAGCTTTTTTTTGAATATCCATTTAGTTCCTATTATATTCTTATCATGAGGTCTCGAACTAATTCCCAAGTATTATTTTTTTCAATTTGCTCAAGTTCTTCATTCATGGCCTTGACCCAACATTCATCTTTGCATAATTCATTTACATTTTGAGGTTCAGTGGAAGATAGTAATGCTAGATAGCTTGACGTTTCTGTAATAGTTCTTCTTGTCTATACACCTACCTCTTGTTCCCCTAAAATTTGGGTTTCTAGATGATTTTTCTGAACATACCTAGATGAAGCCTTTTCTTCTACCATTATCTCTTCTTCTGGTGCTTCATTCGTTTCTTCTTCAAAATAATTGTGATTTGATGTGGGAAAATAATCCCCATCTTCATCATTGTCATAATCTTTATTTTTTATCTGTTTAGGATTTTTGCATGCTTCATCAACTACAACATCAATACTTTAAACAATTTTCCCAAGTCTTTTATTATAACATTTATATCCTTTACTTTTGGAAGAGTAACAAAGAAGAATAACTTCATCTGATTTGGGCTCAAACTTACCAAGATTTTCATTAGTCCTTTTGATATAGCATTTGCTTCCAAAAACTTCAAAGTATTTTACCGTAGGATTCTTACCATACCAAAGTTCATGTGGAGTTTGAGTCTTGTTTACTCGAACATTTTCTTGGTTGAGAATAGTTACTGTGGCGAATGTAGCTTCACCCTAGAATTTTGCAAGAGTTCCAAATTCATCTAGCATAGATCGAGCCATTTGCTGAACAATTTTGTTCATTCTTTCTACCACTCCATTTTGTTGAGGAGTCCTTGTGGTGGATAACTTCCTTTTTATTCCATGTTGTTCACAAAATCAAAGAATTCATCCGAGCTAAACTCTCCTCCTTGATTAGATATGAGGCATTTGATTTTGCGATCTGATTCATTTTCAACCAAAGATTTGAAGGCTTTTAAATTTTCAAATGCTTCATATTTATGCTGTAGAAGACCTATCCAACACATTCTGGAAAAATCATCGATGAACAAAATAAACTATTCTTCTCCACGAGGTGAATTTTTACTTGACGGTCCACATAAATAAATATGAACAAGTTCAAGAGGCTTACTAGCTGACCCTTCTTTTTCAATGAAGTGAGATTTGGTTTTCTTACCAAATTGACATGGTTTTCATATTGTATTTTGAGGAATGCTGATATCTGGAAGATCACGAATAGCCTGGAATCTAAATGCTTTTCATATTTGATAATAGATGTACCACTCTTCTGTGTCATCGCCAGTTTTCATCATTTTTTTTTAGATAGCACTGTTGTTGTCCTCCTTGAGTATGTATAAGTTGTTTGGAGTTCTTTTACCTTTGATCACAGGTTCTACTGTATCAAGCTCACGAAAAACACATTTGTTTGATCGAAACACCACTTCATTTCCTTGATCACACATTTCACTGACACCCAACAGGTTATGCTTTAAACCATCTACATACATAACATTCACAGCTTTAACCTTTTATTTCAATAAAATAGAGCCTTTACATTTTATTATAGCAGGAGTGTCATTTCCAAATGAGACATTCTTCTCCTTTTCTAAGGAATTATATGAGTGAAGTTTTTCTTTATCACCTGTTATGTGTTTTGAGCATCCATTGTCTATGTACCATTGATTTTCTTGTCCTTCTACATACAAGGATATACCACATATTTCTGTTTGATGTTCTGTCCTTCTCCGTATATTGGGATTTAATGGAGTTTGCTCATTTTGACATATTTGTTGAAATTTACTCCTACATTCAGATTCTTTATGGCCAAAGTTGTTACAGATTGAGCATTCTATTTCATTTTCAAGAAGAGAGAAGTTACTATAGGAACCTTTCTTGATCCCTGTCACATTCCTTTGATTTCGTGCTTATCTAGTAATTATGGTTTTGTAAGCAACACATTGAGCAGATTTGTGTCCAAAATTATGACATGAGATTCATTAACCATTAATGAAGTTCTTGCAATTATTGAATCTATTGACATGGTGATTGTAGTTTCTATTGATATTCATATTTGAAGCAAATTGATTATGATTTACCTGAGGTTGGTTGTGGCTTTTGTTCATCCTTGAAGAAAATTGAGCCTGATTTACCTGGTGATTTGCTTTATGCCTTTGTTGACGATTGTCATACTGTTCACTATTTTTTTCTGCATCAAGATAGGTTTTAATGGAGGTTGACAGCTTCTGTGATTCAGATGATTCTTCAGTATATCCAAGACCTTTCTTTATCATAGGAGAATGCTACACTTTGATAATTTAATTTAAGGTTTTTGATCCTTTAGCAAATATAAGGTTGAGAGATTTTGTTTTCTCAAGATCCTTTCTTAGACCCACAATTTCACATTCTAGTTTTTCATTGTGTCATTCTCTTTTAACAAGTTGGTATGTCAAGGTATCTATAATCATATTCTTTTCTTCTAAATAGATTTTGAGTATAGATATTTCTTCATGAAGGTCATCCTCTTCTAAAGCATCCCAATAATCATTGTCATAAGCCATTATAAGTCTATAGTAATTACAATTTTCATATTCATCACTATTTGATAAACCATCGCTATCTCCACGAGCATAATAACTTTATGACTTACATTTTGTTTACTATTCCATTTTGCAGATTCCTTCCCTTTATCATATTTATCTTTATGAGGACATTTGGTAGCACAATGACTGACTCTACCACAGGAA